>CM060121.1:30853182-31120682 GCA_030522415.1 Channallabes apus
GTGCATGTTTGTCCTATCGGACGCGTGTGTGTATTTCTCCGTCACATCCTTTCTTTTTATTTCCTTCCTGCTTTTTCGTTCGCTCGCCTCCTCCAGCTCAGATCCACCTTTGGTTCTTGTGTCATTATGGTGCAGTATGGAGAGAGAGGGGGGGGGATGGGGGGGGGGGTGGGGGGGAGTAGTGCTGGAGGCAATGCATTAGTGTTCAGCTCTTCTCTTCTCTTCTCTTCTCTCTCTCTCTCGCTCTCTCTTCTCTCTCTCTCTCTCTCTCGCTCTCTCTCTCTCTCTCATCCCCTCTGGATGTCTGAGACACGCTGCTTTAGCAGATTACATTAGCACTGTACTCTTTTCCCGCCTCACACACTGGTTCTGGAGCCTTGGCCCTGACTCGTGTGTGTGTGTGTGTGTGTGTGTGTGTGTGTGTGTGTGTGTGAGAGAGTGTGTGTATGATTTAGGATGCTCTCCTTCCGCAGATTTCATCCATCGATTCGTAATTAAACACTCTGTTTTTCATTGCAATGATTCTATCGATTCCTCTGGTGCTGATTCAGTGCAAAGCATCCCAACTAAGACCAATTAATCCTAAGTGTGTGTTTATGTGCGTGTCCTTAGATTTGATGTGTGTGTGTGTGTGAATGTAAAAGCATGTATTGGCTGGGTTTGACTGACTGTTGGACCGTGTGTGGGTTCGATGATTTAAGAGTGAAGTAAGATGCGATGCGGGTGCGGAGGCCGACGTTTCATTCACGGCCTGTACGACAGTCTCCAACAGGAGCCTCGTGTGGCCGACGGGGGTCGTGCATTTAGGTTCATGTTTATTTATGATGTACTTAATAATTATTGAAATGTACAGTACTGTGCAAAAGTCTTGACCCCCTCACATTCCTCCATATTTTGCTTCCAAAAACCCGGACTTTCTTATATTTTTGATGTAGTCATAAGGAATAGTTCTCCAGGACTTTTTATTGTCTTCACTCCAGTTCCTGAGCTGTTTCAGAGGAATGTTTGCTGTTTGTTAAGCCGCTCAGTGACCTATGAATCATTCAGGCATTTAACATTTATCTTAAGGTACGAATCAGTGAGAAACAGGTGCAGATGATGACAGATGGTCAGGACAGTGATTAGTACTGTATACTGGTGATGCTGACTGCTGAGTGGTTGGAACGGATGAGAGGGGAAATGAGATTGCTGCTGAGGTTGTTGCATAAACAATCATTTTTAGGGCCCAAGCACTACAGTATAACATGAGCCCTATGTCGTCATAGTGTGTGAGGGCCTTCCTGTTTGTATAAGGATTTTTTTTCCTTCCAAATCCCAAAATCGTGGATTTTTCGGCGTCTTAACATACTTAAAATCTCATGAAAATTACCAGGCAGGTTGAAATATGCGGATCGCTTTATATCTCGAACGGGTGGCGACGATGCCTTGAACATGCTGAAAAGTGGTTAATCACACTGAGTGACATCATTTTGAGTGACATCATATAGTGACATAATTTTGAGTGACATCATATAGAGTGACATCACACTGAGTGACATTATTTTGAGTGACATAATTTTGAGTGACATCATATAGAGTGACATCACACTGAGTGACATCACACTGAGTGACATAATTTTGAGTGACATCATATAGAGTGACATCATTTTGAGTGACATCATTTTGAGTGACATCATATAGAGTGACATCACACTGAGTGACATCATATAGAGTGACATCACACTGAGTGACATAATTTTGAGTGACATAATTTTGAGTGACATCATTTTGAGTGACATCACACTGAGTGACATCACACTGAGTGACATCACACTGAGTGACATCATTTTGAGTGACATCATTTTGAGTGACATCATTTTGAGTGACATCATATAGAGTGACATAATTTTGAGTGACATCATATAGAGTGACATCATTTTGAGTGACATCATTTTGAGTGACATCACACTGAGTGACATCACACTGAGTGACATCATAGTTTGATGCTTTTCTTCCAGCACCTGAGGCTTTTTAAAGGTCTTGACATAAAAATTCAAGCTATTTTAACAGCATGTCATGGTGGTATCGGTACTGTATGTCCCCTTTAAATGCACGTTAAACCCAGGAGGCGGTTGCGCAGGGTTCTTGGCCCCGCTCATCGCTGCTTGCAACTCTATTTTAAGATGATATCTTTAGGCACTTTGCAGCCTGTCGCAGTAAAAACGTTTGTTCTTGTTTCTTTAATTTAATAATTACATTTTATATAATATAAAGAAATGGTGGTGGTGGTGTTGGGGAGGGGGGCAAGACTTTTGCACAGTACTGTACGTGTTAGGAATTTTTATCTTCTGTCTTCTGCTCAGATTGAGTGTCTTGTCTGATGAACTGTACATTTTTCTTGAATGCATTACATTTCCCTCCCGCACCACAGACCTTCTCCACATCAGCATCATCGCAACTGATCATCTCTTAAATGGCTCTTCATGTTTAGTGTCATGGTTTGATTCCACTTTTTCGTGTGATCTGCGTCTCATGGTGCGCTTTCCTAATCCAGGTTGCTGCTCAAAATGCTGGTCTGCGATTCATCTGCGGTTTTTATCACTTACTTATCAGTAAAAAAAATCTTTGATCTTTGTGCACACGTCTTCAGACTTCTACCACCATCACCACGAAAGCCTTCGCCAATAACGTTATGTCATGTCATGTGACTTTCCGTGGGCTGATTTTTTTGCAGTATTGCTCAAGTTACACTACATGACAATAATGTGACCCGTCAAATCATTCATTCATTCATTCATTCATTCATTCATCTTCTATACCGCTTTATCCTTCTATTCAGGGTCGTGGGGGACCTGGAGCCTATCCCAGGAGGCTTAGGGCACAAGGCAGGGTACCAATCCATCGCAGGGCACACACACTCACACACTCATTCACACACTACAGTATGGTCAATTTGGGAACACCAATTAGCCTAATCTGCATGTCTTTGGACTGTGGGAGGAAACCGGAGTACCCGGAGGAAACCCACCAAGCACGGGGCCTGGCCGGGGAATCGAACCCAGACCCTGGAGGTGCAAGGCGACAGTGCTAACCACTACACCCCCGTCAAATCAAATCAGGTAAAAAGTCGCATTTTGGGTGATTTGAGTTCTGCATATTGTTAGACTCCGGGTTCAATAAGCTCCATTTTGTTAGCATGTTTATCGCTGTATGATGTCCGGTTCCTGAGATATGTCCCGTGTGAGTTTGTTTATGAGGAATGCCTTGGAAAGAAAAATGACGAAATCTTGTTTTTGCCATATTTAAAGGAAGTCTCAAGAAAGAGGGAACTCTCAGCCTGGTTTTGATACCAGGATGTCCCTGCTATAGTAGCAACAAAAAAAATACAAAATGCATGTGTTTATATATGGGAACTGGAGTAACCAGCTGGGACAGGGTTCAGTAAAGTGCTTTAAACTGTGTTTAAGGTTAAAACTTTTTCAGCGATGTTGAAGGATCAAGAAGATAAGACACCCACTCGATTAATTATATATCACGTTTTATAGCTTTTTCTAATAAACTGCTGGCAAAATAGTATTGTTTTGGTGAAAAAAAATCGTGCAGTTTGAAATGTTCTTCCATAGAAAACATTATCAACAAATCCAGCAAATCAAACAAGCTTTGCAAGTTTGTAATTCGATGGACTCGTCATACCGCTCAAGCCTACTTAGCGTCTCCCTCGTTCACGATCGCTTCAGAAGTGCCGCAGTGCAATCAGGGTGTCAAAACAGGTCCATCAACACACTGGGACGTTACCTAGTGTCCTGACACACTTGTCTGCTTAATGACACTGGTATTAATAGCGTCCAATAAAGCGCTAACAAGCGAAGGGTCTTGTCACAGATTCCCTAATCGCTAACTGCAAATGAGAACCGAAACTCAAACCTGATCCTAAAGTGTTCCTTTTTTTTTTTTTTTTTTGCTTTTTATGATGTTCGAAAAGATTAGAAAATGGCAAAAATGTTTATTGCATGTCTTTAACGTGGACAAGTCATGGAGTTGTAGCCTACAGCAACATGACATGACAACATGACAATACAGCTTCCACAATATTAAATGTAAGTCTGTGGCCTAGTTTTCACTGGGACGTTGCTGTAGTGGAAGAGAAATGAAGCACACACGGTCTTGCTATCACTGGAATAATAATCAGAATCCTTTTCGGACCCGTCTTAAAACCGCTAAGATCTGAGACCAGCCCGCTCCGAGATATCCGCCAGGTGCACCGCCACGGTTCGAGCTGAGTCGGCACGCGTCTCAGGAAGTGACCTCAGAGCAGGTGTTTGCGGCGACTCGCAGACGCGCTACAAATAGCCCCCTGTGTCCTACATTCCATTAGCACACTTACACAAGTGGGTTTTTTGGACTCAGCCGGCGCAGGGCTCTGCTATTTGTCAGCGTAAGGGATGCCGTGACCCTCTTCCCATCTGTTCTCACTGGCCTGGTGTGCCAGTGCTGCTGCTGCTGCTGCTGCTGCTGCGTGAATGCTGATCAAGCGTCACAGTCGCCCCGAGGTCATCATTTCTTATTCTGCGTCTGGTAGATTCTCAAGCTTTGTATCTGAGAAGAGTCTTAACGGTCAGATGACGTCATTGCCGTCACTTACGATGTATTCATTGGTTATTTTGTGTAATTAAACAACATGTAGTGCACTATTCATAACATACAGTACGATGATGATGATGATGATGATGATGTAGAACAGGTCAAAAATCAGCCACAAACAACATTAAAGGTGCGGTAAGCTATTTTCAATTCAGATTTTTTTTGTGATACTTTCTATATTAATACAACTAAACGCTGCTCCTCAGACTGCGTACTTTCAACTTAAGCTAAGGTAACCGACATGTAGTGAGGATGATATCGTGGACGAATTAATGCTAAAGGTTTGTTCAGTGATCTGTAACTTGTGGGAACATTTGGCAAAGTTCTCACACTCCCCAAGCCAGTCTGGTTTTGCCCTAGCGTTCAGGGTTCTAATCTAGGCAGTGCTTTGTGTGTGTGGCTTTGGAGAGAAGACTGAAATGTATTGTGATTAATAATAAGGACAAACTTGAGCATAATAAAGTTTAAAGGTGCAGTAAGCGGTTGTTGTATCATAACCGTGTTGTAATACTTGGTAAGGGTTTCATCAAATTTACACATTTTACGGAAAAAAAAGAAAGACTTGTGCGAATCATGAACATCCAGCCAATCAAAGCAAAGAAGTCTCTGGTTTTACCTCATTCTTAAATTGCATACTTTTAATTAGCAATTAGTATTAACATTTCTCGTCCCGCAAAAAAAAGGGACGTGTCGTAAACAAGAACGAATTAGGAGCCAAACCTTATCGCTATGGGGTGTATTATCCAAAAACTCTTGACCCTCTCAAGTCTGGTTCATTTCGATCGATGAGAAGGCCCGAATCCACATGAAAGGGTGTTAACCAGGTACTCGGATATGGATCGAATCAGATATGTAAGTCGATCGTATCTGAAGACAGGAGTGGATGCGACGTCATCAGTGCCTTCAGTCGCCGTGGGCGTGTACCATTTGCCAGAGTCGTCCTCTGACTTACACGGCTATAGCTGATGAAGTAGGGAGACATGCGAGAGTGTGTAATAATATTATTCAAAACTAGGTACATACTGCCACCTGCTGTTTCAGAGGTTGAATTACGCGAGCATACCCGAGTACGGAGAAAAATGACAATGTGAACGCTGGGGAAGCAATGGTTTTTGGGAACGATACAAATCAACCGTTCCTAATGTGAAAACGTCCTCAGTTACCCATGTACTGTCACCGAGTAGTGCAAAGTATTAATACACATTTTTTTACCCTAGTCCCCGAGTAAAGTGTGCGTATAGTGTGTGTGAATTAGGGCTGCACGATATTAGGAAAATATGCGATATGTGATATTGTTGTTGAATATTGCGATAACGATATTTCTTGCGATTTCCCTAGAGAAATGCATTTTTTATTATTATTAGCTATTTTTTCAAAATCATTTATAGTATATGTAATGATCATACTAAAATAAACAGGTAATAGATATTCGTGTAATGTAATTAAATCTAATTCAGGCTAAAAAGAAACTATATGTCTAGGAAGTTGCAAATATTTAGACTTCAAAACACTATGAATGACTTAAACCCCTCAGCAGATATTCTGACTTCTGGTTTGCTGTTACTATAAACCTGCCAACACAATATGAATTACTTTCAAACATGACTTTTTATTTACGTGTAACCATACACCCATCGATTTCATTTATCGCAACTCTTTGCGATACAGATATTGCGGATACAATTATCGCGATAATGATAATTTCTCGATATATCGTGCAGCCCTAGTGTGAATGGCGATTGTGCTACGTTCAATATATTTTTGATGAATGCGTTTGAATCCTTGTCGTGCTGGAAATAATGATCCAGTGTGGATACTGTGTAACGCTTCACTGATGCTGTGCTAGTCAGTTGGCGCAGTGCATTTAGTAGATTACGCCACGGGTGGAGGATCTCTCTGCTGTATGTGTGTGTGTGTGTGTGTGTGTGTGCGTGGTGTGGAATACTAAGAGAGCCTGTAGTGTGTTGGAGAAGCGAATGAACGGAGAAGCCAGGTTTCAGCTTTCTCGCGTCAGTCTTCAAAAACAGACACCACACTTTATGACAGAGGGCAGTCACATCCGTCATGCTCAGTCTAAACACGCTGAATATCTTCACCCACTCTGACATCTTCTGTCCTGGTCCCGAGTTGTCTTTCTCTCTGTCTCTCTCGCTGTCTCTCTCGCTGTCTCTCTCACTCTGTAAAACCCCTGCAGTTGGAGTGGTGCAGTAAATTCTTCTTTAACACCAGCTATGAGCTTATCGAGAAGCCTGCAGCTGGACGATATACATTGTGATGAATTACTGTATGTTCTCTTTACCATTATTGCAGCAGGAACATCGCAGAGACGTTTCAGCGATAACATTCCCTCTGTGTTCCAATGATGCAAAGGAACAAATCATCACTGTAGCAGATTTTAATACAGCATAGCGGGGGATAACGTTCCTGAAATAACTTTCCCCCCGATATTCTAGTAGCGTTGCAAGGCTAACAGTTCGTCAACGTTTTAATAACATTGTACAGCAAACCTCGGTTGCTTTAGAAAGTTGTGATACGATAATGTGACTCCAATGTTCTAGCAGCGTTGTGAAACTTACTATTATAGCGGGTCTTTGTTTTTTTCCTTCAATTTTTATTGTAGGAAACATTCAAAGCTAACATTCTCTCAATGTTCTAACAAACCATAATACATTGCAAAAATAACAATCTCTCAACCTTCTTCTAAATATGCTGTGATGCAAAGCGGTGTTAAAGTAGATGTTTGAGAAAGTTGCAGAAGTGTTTCAAGGTGTTATCCCAGGAGTACACCCTGGATGCAATTTGGGAACGCTGATTAACCTAATCTGCATGTCTGTGGGAGGAAACCGGACAACCCAGAGGAAACCACTAAGCATGGGGGGGAATATGTCAGCCCATAAAGCATGGAATCGAACCCGGACCCTGGAGGTGCAAGGCGACAGTGCTAACCACTACGCCATCGAGCCGCCTTATGGCGCCTTGCTGTTGTAAAGCTGTAAATGTTATTACAGTAAACCTTTTTATACTGTTACTGTACAAACGCATTCCAAAAATAGCATTCTAATAACATTGTGAAGCCCTGCATTATTACAGGAACGTTCCAAAGACAACATTCGCACAACATTCTGATATCATTAGGAAGCGATGTATTAACTGCAGCAGGTGTCTTCAGCGGAATGTTCCAAAGAAAATGTTGAAGAAATAAATTATTATTATTGTTATTGTTACTGTTACTGTTATTACAGTAGATTATTACATTGCAAAATATTTTTTCCCCACCTTATAGTAATGTGATGCAAACTATTTGTGCAGCAGATGGTTTTAGAATATTACAGGTCCGTTCCAAACCGAACATTCCCTCAACCTTTTAATAATGCTGTTAAGCGAACCATCATAACAGCAGACACCTTTAGAGCACAGCAGGAACCTTCTCAATGATGACTTTTCCTCAAAGTGCTGAAAATGTATTAAGAACATTGCGAACGCTGCAGAAATGTTGCGAAGACAACGTTCCCTCAACTGTCTGATAAGATTGCGAAACAAACCCAAACAGCTATTCTGGTCCAGTCGGTTTTTGTAAAGTTGATGATTCTAAACGTTACAATGTTTTAATAATGTTGAGAAAAACAGTTCTTTTTTTTCCCTTTGATGTTTAACGGCGGTTGGAATCCAGTAGGTTACATGATCTCCAGTTCTAGGTCTCATTCTCCATCATCTCCCAGCGCTGGTTTTCCAGTCCAGACATCCTTAAAAACGTTTAATGTTTCCTTCTCTGACCTTCCGTCTCGACTCGTTTTGTGTCTTGAACTCTTTATGCGGTGCTTCCAAACGCTCGCTTTCCTCGACCCGTTTCCTCTCAGACATCCAGCGCAAATGGTTATTACAGAAGATCTGTAGAAAAATAACAATCCCAGAACGATCTAATAATGTTGTTAAGTCGAACCATTCTAACAAATTCTAAAATGATACATTCTGTATGACCATGTGTTTTAATAGATGTTTTTGGTTGTTTCTATGAACAAAAAACAGTAATATTACAAGCATACAAGCCCTCCAAAGACACACACACACCATTAGTGACATCACTGGTAACAGTGTCTCAGCGACGTCCTGCAGCGACTTATTGAAATGTTTTCAAATGTTGTGAAATATATAACGGTTAATGCTCCAGCTCCTGTCATATAAACTGAATAAAGCACTCTGTGTGCGAACACAATCAACTCGGGTCAGGAGTCGTGTGTGTAACCGCACGTACTGTTGTGCTCCTGTGTGTGTGTGTGTGTGTGTGTGTGTGTGTACTCTCTCACCCTCTCCGTGACAAGGATGAGTCAGTATTAATAACATTTTAAAATATCCAAAGGTCACATCGGAGGAGGTGCAGACACCCAGACGTCAACACGACCACATCACAAACACACACCAGTTGGCCGACTGATGACTGACTGAGTCCTTTCTGTCGGCCCAGTCGATGGGGATCATCTGATTTGATGCGCCTGCTGTTTTCCTCGTAGTCCGACAGGCTTCATTCCGGATTATGCTCAGCCTTAATAAGCATAAGAGCTTCTCTCATCTCTGCTGGTGGACCACAATGTCGAATTTGTTCATTTAATGTCAAATTATGTAATGCTTACATCGTTCAGTAAACTACAGTACATGCACTACAAACTTTTTTGATCTGAGCATCATTTTTAGTTTGAAAACTTCCAGCCAACACTTAAAAAAATGAGATACAGTGGTACCTCAGCATATGAGAGTCTCAAGAATTTTTGTCTTAAGAACTGAAATTTAGCTAAATATTCGCCTCGGCATACGAAACTATGGCGAAACACAGGCTTAATGACATCACAAGCAAACTAAGCAGGGAGCTGAAACAGGACGAGACAAGACTAGAGACACCACGAGACTAGAGACAGACACAGGGAGACTAGGTAGACCAGAGACACGAGGGACCGAACTAGAGATGAGACACCAGAGACACAGGGAGACTAGGGCTGGACACATGGCAATCAGCTAGGCATGGCAGTTAGCTAAACATGATAATTAGCTAAACATAGCAATTAGCTACCCATGGCAATTAGCTAAACATGCTCATAAGCTAAACACGCACCTAGCCCAAACATACACTTAGCTAAACTTACCAACTAGCTATACACACGGGGATATACTGTATCAACAGGAGGACACAACCAACAATACTTACATAAACTTTAAACACACACCACACTTTACACGACTGAGTCAGCTCCACAAACACAGACACACATTGAACAGCAGACATAGCCCACACTAGAGCCTTTTTATCTGAACATAAACAAACTTAAATCAAAATGCAAATTAAACTAAACAAAACAAAACACCCACATAGTGACAGTAATCTTTAAACAATGCTCGACTCAGTTTCCCAGACTAAACAGCTATTTATAGACGATCTAATGAGCTTCCTCGGTTCAGGTGTGCACCCGCATCTCCTGACCGAGGTGCTTTCTGGGAAACTGAGTCTGCAAACAAAAACTAAAAAAAAAACCAGTGACCTCTAGTGGTGGTCCCTTACACATACAAAGCCTTTTCAGCATACAAGTGAAGGAACCGAGCCGAACTGGACGCCGGTGAAGTTGCGCGTACGTCTGGGAGCTGTTCAAAACTTGTTTGCATCAATGTTAAGCCAAGTGAAGCGTTTTTTTTTCAAGATTTAGTAAAGACATAGCACCATGGGAAGAAGTCTTTGCTAAATGTTTTTATATGCAAAAATATGATTATAGTGTTGGGAAATTGATAATATTGGTAAGATTTTTTGGTGGCTGGAAGGAATGATCTGCAGTTACATTATTTCCGAAAATAAACGAATATCCGAAAATATTATATGGAAATTTCACCTTAAAAACTCGTAACAATTTGTATGCTGAGATTCCACTGTACATTCCTAAGAATGAGATTTTTATTTTTGAAAGATTTTGTTCTCTTGCGTCTGGCAAAAAAAAAAAAAGCTAAACCTTCTTGTGTAGCATTATTGCAGTTAGCATTATTAGCAGTTAGCACCTACAGTATCAAGCCTATTTTAACTGATAACTAATATTATGAGAAGCAAACCTTTTACACAACACCAACTGCCCCATCAACATTCAAATGTACACTAAAGCACATGTTTCCGTAGCAACAGTCTTAAACAGCTTTCTCAACGCTATGTCAAGCGTTAGCATGTTATATGTGTGTTGCGTACAGGACGTCTCAACACGATGGTCAAATCAGGTCGGATGAAAGATACAGCTAATCTAAAGCGTTCTCCTCAGCCATGCCGAGTATAAACCGTACACGGGTGTGTGTGCACAAGAATGTCGTAGTACTCTATGTGACGTTCTGCCCCACATCATCACTGTTTTCATAATGAACTTTATGTTCAAATGCCTGCTGGGGAATCCCCTCCACCTTCAGAAATACACCAGTTAATGCTAGGAAACAGTTTTTGGTTATGTTTAATACAAATATGTGAATATTTGACAAGTTCTACATTCCTAAACACTTGTTTCGGGCCGCGGTCTCTCGATGTGGTCTCTAGAAACTGTTAATCAAAATAATGTAACTAGAACTAAAGCAATTCAGTACGTTTACTTTTTATACAGAAAGGTACCACAATGTAGACGGGTTATGTTTGAAGTAAAAATAAATAAATTTTAATAAATTAGGTTGATTTACCACAATAAATCTACACTCATTTTAATAGCTTTAATTAGCACTGTGGCCTCGTACCTCAAGGATCCGGGTTCAATTCCCACCTCGGGGTCTGTGTGCATGGAGTTTGCATGTTCTCCCCGTGCTTGATGGGTTTCCTCCCACAGTCTAATGACATACAGACGTGGCGTTCCCAAATTATGTCTATTGTGTGAATGAGCATGTGAGTGTATACATGTGTGTGTGTGTGTGTGTGTGTGTGTGTGATGGATTGGCGGCCCGTCCAGGTTGTACTCCACCTCGTACCCTGTGTCTCCTGGGATAGGCTCCAGGCCCCTCGCAACCATGTGTACAGGATAAAGCGGTATAGACGATGAGTGAAGGCGTAAAAGTGATGGACATTTACAGAAGACTTCACGCACAGTATGGCAGTAAAACGTGTAAAAAAAATAAATAAAAAAAGGGAGTTTCTTAATGAAAGCAATGAAACCAATTATGTGGATCCTGCTGAGAATTTTTTTTCCCCTTGTTAAACTCCTGTGTTTGTGTGTGTGTGTGCGTGTGTGTGTGTGTGTGTGTGTGTGTGTGTGTGTGTGTGTGTGTGCGCGCTACACAAGACATGTTTACTCATCAGATCATCATTCGTCAGTGGAAAATTATGAAGGTTGTGACAGGAAGGCTGGAGTAGCGGAGGAGGAGTGTGGTGAAGCTGAAACGGAGATGCAGCATGAAAGGGAAGGAAAACCAGGTCACTGTGATACTCCGAGTGAAGAGAAAATAGAAAGAAGTGAAGAAAAAAAAGAAGTAGGAAATGATAGTAAACGTTGATCTGTTATTATGTAAGGAATAAAACATGGAGGGGGGGTGATTTGTGGTAAATAACCAGTGACAAACAAAGAGTTCATGTTTTTCGGCCTGAAATTAATAATATTCTATATGATTATGTTACAGCATCTAACGCTTTTGTGGACGAACATAGTGCTTTGGGTTGGCGCGGCAATACTGTACGTGTACTCAACAGAGCCAGTCAACACGATAGTTTACTGTGTACAGATAGAGTATGTGGAAGACACAGAAACGACCATAATGCACCTACATCGTGACTCAATCCTTACTCCAAAAAAAGGCAAGTAGACTATGAAAACTGGACCTTCAGATCCGATCAAACAGATCAATATTTGTTTAATCTTCCTGCGGGAAGTTTAAAACCAATTTGTCTCAAATGTCCCGAAACCGTGGCTTTAATAGAAAGCAGTAATGTGGAACGCCACTATGAGATAAAACACACACGGCTCCGTTGAGCAGACATATCCGCAGCAGTCTGAGGTGAGGGCATGTAAAATACCTGAACTGAGAGCCCAGAGTTACTGTATAAGCAATAATCAAAATGTTGAGTAGAAGTAAAGTTATGAGCGGCCAGATTTTGTCACAGCATTACGCAAGACTGTTTAGACAGAATTTAATGAAACTTTGACCATATTTCGATATCTGCCTGGAGTTTAAAATGCTGTTTAAATGCAAAGTTATTTACTTAGTTGTTTATTTACTACCTGTCCTCATTTTTATGTCTTGTTAGAATGCGTAAGGAAACTGCCCCGAACACGTACAGTAAATACGTTCTTGCGTCCAACAACGTAACTATTCTAATAAAGTGACACTGCAGAATCCTTACATACCAGAGACCAGAAATTGTTATCTGATAAATAACAAAGTTTTTTTTGTGAGGCATATACTGGACAAATCACTGTGAATGCACTGTTGCTATGGAAACGATATAAAATTCAAACAGGTTTATCGATATAAACCTGTGATGTATAAAAACAGAGAAAAAAAATCACCTTGTAACCAATCCAGTTTGAGAATTCAAGAGTGCTGCGGCATGAAGGTAATTAATACGGTGTCACGTTACCGCTCCATCCTACACGACCCCCCCCCCCCCCTTCCCCGTTCTGCGCCGTGGATTTCCTTTCCCGTTCTTGTTTGCTCCTGTCCTGCGTCACAGCCCTCTCCCACTGCACCCAAAATCCACTCTCGTGTTTGCAGCCCTTGTCATACGGACGCGCTTAAACACCCTGTCTGAATGATTTATAGAAGCGTTTACCGAGCCGCAGCCCGAGCCTTCGTTTTAATTACAGCCGGGGATCTAGTATCAAACGCGAGAGGATCTGTCCTTCAAGATTGCGTTGGTATTGGTGGGTTTTTCAGACAGTGCTGAGTGTGTGTGTGTGTGTGTGTCGGTATGTAGACTGCTGCAGTCGTGTTTGGAGGGAATGTTTAAACTTGCTGCAGTGAGCCTCAGAGCGATGCGGGCGCCGCTCTTGTCAGAGACGAGACGAGGCTGCAGAGGAGCGCGGGTGCTCACGTTAACACTTCTTTCCTCCATTTCTCTGCTAAATGCACCGCTTTGTACTTTTTACGATTCGACAAAATATAACACTGGTCAAACACCGCAATCTTAACGTGGTCTGCTGTTTGCTTGCGTGCGGCATTCGGGGCTGCTGTGTCGGCACATCCTGCGGTCCGGCTTGAGCAAGCAATCAAACAGAAATAGCAAAAACAGTCAAAAGCGAGCAGAGTAGAGGAGAGGAGACCTCCATGCACCGAGATGAGCAGCTGTGGGATGAGAGTGGCCAGTGCAAATGATAAAAAAATCAACCCAAGAGTCTGAATGACAGTTTGTGATAATAATAACCACAAATTACCACTTTATGGCCTGGAGCCTATCCCAGGATACAGGAGACTTAGGCCAAGAGGCAGGGTACACCCTGGGTGCCACTCCATTACAGGGCACACACACACTCATTTACACACTACAGGCAATTTGGGAACGCCAGTCAGCCTAATTTACATGTCTTTGGACTGTGGGAGGAAACCGGAGTCCCCGGAGGAAACCCACCAAGCACGGGGAGAACATGCAAACTCCATGCACACAGATCCCGAGGTGGAATTCGACCCTGGATACTAGAGTACATTTCCCCCTTTTTCTCACTGCCTGTTCAGGATGTGAATGCTGCACTGTCGTTGCACCGCAGTGCTCGGTACAAAGAGGCACACGGCGGAATCGGGGGTCGTCGTTGTCGCATCTTTAAGCCGAGAGCAGCGGTTGTGACGGCGAACCCCCATTGTGCAACCAGGGCCTGACATGTTGAGACGTGTGATGTGTGTAACACGCGTTGGGGTGGTTTAAACTACAGTAAACAGTTAGTAGCTCACATATCGATACATCTTATAGAGAGTAGATCAGATGTACACGCCACACTTAATTAGTGGTAGGCTGGGACTGTAGGTAGTGCATCAAAAACAATGAAACTCAAGAATCTGCCGAGATTGAGACTGGTATCAAAGTGCACTGCCAGATAAAAGTTTTGAGGGACCTTATAATTTCATGTTCTTTCCTAATTTGTATTTCTTTCTACTCTGTAAAACAATACCGAAGGCGTTTATCCAAAATACACAATAATCTCCTTTGAACAGTTGATATCGAGATGTATATCTGCTACTTCTGCTCTGTAAAGCTTCATAACGCCTCTAATCTGAGGTGCTGGTTGTTAATTGATGATTTCTGAAGCTGGTGACTCATAAAAAATAAAAAATAAAAAAAGAACTTGAAACTTAAAATACAGTACCGGCTGCCTTTAAATTCATGCTCCAGGATTGGCTCAAATGTCACAGATCTGGCGACCTAGACGATCCTAGATGAGACCAAATTCTTGTAACCAAACATAACACAAAAACCACAGTTAAGCACAATATCAGCAGGAAATTGCAGAGTGAAAGCAAAGCGCTGTGTTTGGTGAGTGATGTAAAGGTACACGGCTAGCAAAAGCATCTCAACATTATGTCTGGTAACAAATGTCATATGGTAAATGTCTACTAGACACCGAAGCTGTTGTGTTACACATCACGCCTTCCCTGACTGAGGAACCCTGGGGTGTGACTTAAAAGCAGACACTGAGGTGGCTAATTCATCTGTTCTGTGTAAATTACCAAACGCAAATGAAGGCAGTATGTTGACGGCGCCTTCTTCACGGCTTTTGGGTAAAATTGCCTACTGAGAATAGAAGAACTCTCCTCTAAGGAGAGTTTTATGGAAGGAGTCTCCCATGTCAGTTGCTGCTATTGTACCAGCTTGTCACGTGGACGTCGCACAAACGGATAAAAGGTCTGGCGTGACGTTCTTTTACATGGAGAAAATTGCAATTTTTGGCTAGTTGGTGTGGTCTAAGAGGAATAAAACATTTCAGGACCTGCTGTTATTGAAAAAGAGTTGCACAAAGATAACGTTTTTGTATGTTGTATGTTCTTATAACAGTATGACCCATAGTGTTTATCACACTTGCATTTGGCGACACCATGACTGATGAGTGAGTTGCTGAGGGGTTATACACTGCCCAGCCCAAAAAATGGTAACAGCCTGGATTAAGCTAAACAAATAGGTAAGAACCTTCCATTGCATAATTACTGCAGCGGTTAACATTTTTCTCCTGATGGCACAGACGGATAACAAGATGACGATGCCAGGATTCATCAGGCTCCCATTTGAGAAAGAGTGGTGCAGACAGCATTATTGAACATTATTTTCATACACGGATTGGCAACCATAAAGTCCAGACCTTAACCCCATAGAGAATCTTTAGGACGTGCTGGAGAAGACATTACTCAGCACTCTGGACTGAAATTAATGCGACTCTGGACTGAAATAGCTGATGTGACAATGAATGCATAAGCTTATCGAAACAATGCCATGTCGTATACGTTCCATAATCAAAGCAAAAGCTGGTCTGATGTAATATTAGAGTGTTTTTTGACTGGGCAGCGTACATTTCTGATACATGACCGCCAAATGCCCCAAATTTACACCCAAGCAGGCTCAAACTAAACATGGCAAAGGTGGATGATGGTCGTAATTAATGCATGAGGGCTGGTGATTGTCGACTCACGCTCTGCTGGAGTGATTGTGCTGACTTGGCTGCCGGACGATCAGAGACACGAGTCAGCAAGCTGTCAGTGGCGCTGATTCTTTAGTTGTCTTTGAAAGTTGACTGCTGTAGGGACAGGATGACTGACGGGATTTCCAAACCCAGTTTAATTTATAAAATTAACGATTTAAAGATTCAGTCGTTCTTCTGTCATTGATCTATCTCGGTTACAGAGACTGTCCAGGGAACACTGTGCATTGTGCACTGTGTATGGGCACCTCAGGGCACTGCCCCCATTCCTTTCCCTGCTTTCTTTCTCACCTGGTCTTGACCAATTCAGAGACAAGGATAGCATGTGATTCCTCTGAGCCATGTCAAGCCAGATAACCGTGAGCTGGGTAACATGCTCTGAGGAAAGTGCTATCCACCCTCTACCACATACATGACCTTGTAGATATACATGATTGGCTGTAGTTGATTCTGCAGTGTCACCGTGATTCAGATTTATGTCATGACTGCTTTTATTGAAGTTGTCAGAGGGCTCAACCCCTTTGTTCCTGCTGAGACCAGCACACCAGGTGCAGAAGGTTTAAGGCACAGAGGTTTTAAACCTTGGAAGGTTATAAAATAAGGCTGTTCATTTTAAATAGACTCTATTATTAAATATTCTATTGATTAATACCAAGCAGAGTGGGAATGAGATTTGAAATGGATATGTTTCAGTATTATTTTTGAAAGTTCTCCCAGACTTGAGTGCAAGGTTTGCGTACGTATGTCACCTTTCTCTGCCGCGATTGGTGAGTAAGAGTTTATGAACAGGCTGCTCTGAGTTCCGCTGCTTTCGGTTCTTTAAACCTACAATTTTTTTAGATCCTTGCATCCTGTGAAAAACCTTGATGAATGCTAGAAGAGTTTACTTAGAAAATAAAGGAAAATTCAAGACAGAACAAACCCTTTAACATTCCTGTTGGCAAAAAGCAATGGCACTGACAGCAAGTTTTATAATAGCCAATAATAGCTTCTTCCATATGGGTGAGATGTTTACAAATCCACAATAAACAAGCAAACAAATGAATAAATAACTGTTCAAAGCACAAATGTTTCTGGGCATTATATTTTGCAATATGCTACGAAGCAATATGTATAGTGCATTGATTAAAGGCACAACAACATCTAGTGATACTTTTGTATACCATTAGGCCATCCGAGTGGCCTCTTTTCCACTGCATGGTACGGCACAGCACGGTTCAGTACAGCTCACTTCGGTTCGGCTCAGTTCGGCTCGGTTTGCGCTTCCACTGCAGTGTAGTACCGCTTTAGAGTGGGCAGGATTACTCACGTGTCGTTATAGTTGCGGCGCCTCTACTGCCGTGACATCATCGTAAACATGCCACAAACAAACACACAACAATGGAGCGTATCGACGGCATGGTGTTCTTCATTCTCGGCATGTGGTTGTTTTTAACAGCGAGACGAAGGAGTTTGTTTCAAAAGAGGCTGATGGCAGCCAAAGAAAATTTTTGGTTAATACAAAAAGGTGCGTCCGATCCTTCTCTGGCTGTTTCTAAATATAGCGGTTCTGTTGTGTCTCATGTCGCAAGTTCAGTGACGCAGTAATGACGATTTTCTCCGGCCAATAAGCGACCAGCGGAGTTTACACGTCACGTTTTGGTAACGGTTCGGCGCGCTTGGAACCTCGGCTGAGGTGGTACTAAAAAAAGGACCAGGTACCAGGTACTGTTCCCAGTGGAAATCCCCCCAAAAGTGAGCTGAACTGAACCGTGTCGTGCCGTACTATGCAGTGGAAAAGCGGCAAATCATGTTAACCTCAAGTCATATAATAGTGACGTGTCGTAGTGATTATAGTGAGATAGAAGATATAGTGACTCAAAATGTGCTCTACCAAAAGGTTGAATAGAACGTTAAAGGGTTGTAGATGGAGGATGGGAGGCGGCAGTTGTCGAGCAAGTCATTGTTCAGTGTCCACTGTTTTTAGACATAACATAGCTTAGCTTCCCTAGCATACTGACAAACTAAATCTATATTTATTATAGGATTATAATAAGATACATTTTTCTTTAATTTTAGGCTTGAATGCTGTTGTTGTGGTTTATTGGTTGTTAATCATAAATATGTTTTTGCCAAAGAAAAGTAAAAACGTGTAATGAGTAAAATGTCTAGAAATTACTTTAGTGTTTTATAACTGGTTTCCTTTAAATGTTGTAAATAAGTGAGTATTGAACATGTTGTTTTGACTAAAAGTTTTTAATTTGTTGCCGTGCATATCTTTGGTTTAACCAATCACGTGTTCTGTAAGCTATTTAGCTGAGCTGAAGGAAGCTCATCAGACTGGAGATACAGGGTTATTTTAATTCATTCTTCAATGTTCATTTCAATGACAGCAAATCGTCATGGTAAAAAAACGGACAGTGAAAACAAGAAAGTTTTAAAAACAACTGGACGAGTCAGTGAGTGTTTATTCTTATTTTTATTCAAAACTAACGTCTCACCTGATCTACATTTACATTTAGGCAGACGCTCTTATCCAGAGCGACTTACATTTTTATCTTATTATACATCTGAGCAGTTGAGGGTTAAGGGCCTTGCTCAAGGGCCCAACAGTGGCAACTTGGTGGTTGTGGGGTTTTGAACCTGGGATTTTCCGAACCGTAGTCCAATGCCTTAACCACTGAGCTACACCTGGCCCAGATCTGAGATTAGATTAGATCTGAGATTCTAACGCTAGTTTAAAGCACTAAAGTACCATGTAATAAAGGTTCACTATAAAACATGGACACGTACATGTACAGTAACTAACAATTAGGAGTTAAAAGGGAGCGTCGGTCTCCGAGGCTCGTCAAGTCACATCTCCAGATGTTCCTTATGGCTAAAACACAGTGTATTGGTGATTAAATTTTTTTATATTATACATATAACACAGAAAATATGTGAGGCAAAGAATCACCTTCTGAAGTTTATACAACACGAAAGTGACCGATCTCGCTTCCCTAAAAATTTCAAGTTGCTAACGTTTTTGGAGAGTTGATTTTATACAGTATGTGACTCAAAAATGGCCATTTTCAGCAGTATATGATTAAAATAAGAGTTACTTGTATTTCTTAAGTAGTATTGATATTAAAATTGGTGTAAGCTTCTAGACGCATGTGGCCTATAAAAATTGTTGCTTAAATATATTTTTTTTGGTAAAAGCTTAAAAAGCTCAAAATCTGTAGTGTCCGTAACCAGGACAAATTCAAGTTGCAGCATCTGAACATTTTCGCATTTTAGAATAATACACGTTTTCAGGTTTATGTTTCAGGTCATAGAAGCTTTAAGTGATATAAACAATGGTGTTACAGTATATACTGTAATCCTTTGTGAAAATCAACTTATTATACTTGGGTGAGACATTTGAGCCATTAGAACTGATCTTTTCAACTTTTACATGAAGGCCCCGAATATTTATAAATAATTGTCTAAACATGTTGTCGATGAATTTGCACCAGTAAAAAATGATTAACGCCGATGAAATCACGAATCCGCCTATAATAAAATTAATAAATAAATAAATAAAAGAAAAAACACTTTATTTCACTTTATGTCTCTGTCTAACATGAGAAATATTGATTATTTTGGGATGAATATTAATAAGGTGTGTGAATCTCAGACTTTTTGGCATTTGCGTATCTGGAGCTCGGGTATATCTGGAGCAGGCCGCGCTGTGTCGCGCGAGAGTGATGTCGGACACGGAGATGAGATGGGCTGGTGAAAAAAAAAAAAAAAAAATGAGTTCATGCTAATCGGGTTGGGGAATTGGTTTATTCTCGCGGGACGCCCCGAGTGCTTCATTTTCACTGCTGATCGTCCGCTCACCAGGGGATCGACCTGACTGCTGCTATTTGAGAAACGTCCTTAAAGATGGCACTTTATAGGCGCTTCGGGTTAAACCCTCATGTCTTTACTTAACCGTGTATGTGTGTGTTTGCTTTTTTTTTTTTTTTTCGTCCTAATTGATCGCGCGGGGAAGAAAATAGAAAAATGGACAAAATGGAAAAATGTGAAATGCTGCATTAAAGAAATTGCTGTTGGGGGTCTGGGCTCTGTGTGTGTGTGTGTGTGTGTGTGTGTGTACTGTATGTGTTATTGTGTGTGTGTGCATGTGTGTAATCGAATGCCAGGACGGTCAGAGACGATCCGGTTATTGATTTCAGGTGATAGGAGGAGATAAAAGACAGGGACCGGCTCGCACCGGCTGATCGATGCACATCTCTCTGCATTGGAGTCTGACGTGACAGCTCTGATTTCAGAACCCTGGAACCGCACCGCATCACATCCCGCTATCACACACACACGTATACACGTATACACACGCTGCCGGAACGGTTCCTCTGTCTCACTTCCTCTTTCTTTATAACCTCGGTCGGTCTCTGTTTATTTCTCTCGCTGTCTGTCTGTCATCCTCCTGTCATAACCGTTTCAAACAACTTAACCTTGACACCCCCCCATCCCCCCCCCCCCCCCCCCCGCGCGTCATGTCCCCGTTCGAAAATGCGCCTCTTTAAGCTCCGCCTTCTTTCCTTCCCCTCCACGTCCCTTCTCTTTTCCTTTTTCTCAGGGGTGTTTTCCTTGTTTCTGTGCAGTGGCGTTTCACGGCTCATAACTCTCTCTCTCTCTCTCTCTCTCTCTCTTACTTTTTCTCTGGTCGTGGTATCTAGCGCTCTCTGTTGGCAGACTCATTTTTCAGTTTTCTATTTTTCCATTTCCTCTGCAGCAGATGAATATCAGTCTCTCTCTCTCTCTCGCTCCACCACCCGAACACTTGACTGTAATCATGTACTGCACAAGTATACGCAAAAAAGCTGCAGCGAAAATGTGTTTCTTGCATATTTAATATAAACACACCCTCTAACACACCTACATGAGGTCCAGTTCAGTACAGTACAGTAAAGATTTGACTTAAATTCGTAAAGATCCACTGACCTCACGTTATTACAACACTTTTCTGATCAATAACACTTGGCTAATGTCGGTATTAAACAGAGTTCTTCTTGACTCATTGACGTGATGATGTTCTTCCCTCTCTTTCTCTTTCCCTTCAGTACGTGGCGTTCGGCTCCCTGTTCTTCATCCTCATCTCCATCTCGACGTTCTGCCTGGAGACGCACGAGGCGTTCAACACCATCTACAACCGCACGGAGAACGTGACGGTGGGGAACGTGACGCGCGAGGAAGTGGTGTTCGAGGTGGTGACGGACAGCTGGCTGACGTACGTGGAGGGCATGTGCGTGATATGGTTCACCATCGAGGTGTTCACGCGCGTCATCTTCTGCCCCGACAAGGCCGAGTTCTTCAAGAGCTCGCTGAACATCATCGACTTCGTGGCCATCCTGCCCTTCTACCTGGAGGTGGCGCTCAGCGGCCTGTCGTCCAAAGCCGCCAAGGACGTGCTGGGCTTCCTGCGCGTCGTCCGCTTCGTCCGGATCTTGAGGATCTTCAAGCTGACGCGCCATTTCGTCGGGCTCCGCGTGCTGGGCCACACTCTGCGCGCCAGCACCAACGAGTTCCTGCTCCTGATCATCTTCCTGGCGCTCGGCGTGCTCATCTTCGCCACCATGATCTACTACGCGGAGAGGATCGGCGCTGACCCCGGTGACCCCACGGCCAGCGCGCACACCTCGTTCAAGAACATCCCTATCGGCTTCTGGTGGGCCGTGGTCACCATGACTACGCTGGGCTACGGCGACATGTACCCTGAGACGTGGTCGGGCATGTTGGTCGGCGCTCTGTGCGCCCTGGCTGGCGTGCTGACCATCGCTATGCCGGTGCCCGTCATCGTCAACAACTTCGGCATGTACTACTCGCTGGCCATGGCCAAGCAGAAGCTGCCCAAGAAGAAGAATAAACACATCCCGCGAGCCCCGCAGCCCGGCTCGCCCAATTACTGCAAGCCTGATGCTCTCGCCATGGCCACTGCCTCGCCGCACAGGATCATGGGTAACGTGCTGGGCGGGAGCATAGCGGGGGACTGCCCCCTGGCGCAGGAGGAGATCATTGAAATCAACAGAGCAGGTATGTACAGTATGTGTGTGTGTGTGTGTGTGTGTGTGTTTGTGTATATTCTCATAAAGCCCTATTATGTCAGATACACCACGTCTATCTTCTAGCAGATGGTCTTGTCACAGCCGCGCTTGAAAGAGGACAGAAATGTAAATAAACCTGTAGACCATTATGAATTCTGCATCTAGAGAACTTCTGACTTCTGAACTTTTAACGTCGCATCTGGTTGTGTGTGTGTGTGTGTGTGTGTGCAGTCAGTCAGGGTTCGTCTTGATAATTTGAAAAATGTATTATTTGAAAGGATACAGTAGGTCAGGAATAAACCACTTGTGAGTACCGATTATTTCTCTATAACAGCACATGCCGAAGAGGATCGCACATCAAAGGTTACATCAAAGGTCCCATATTTCACCATTTCTTTAACAAGTTTTCCAAAGCTCCTCTAAAGTGTGTGTTAATTCTCCAGCTGAACTACTCGTCAAATAATGCGGTTAAACTCTGTTTGTTTCGCTCCTCCTCCGAACTACTGTTTCAGAGCTGAGAAATAGGGGGCGGAGCTTTACTTCTATGATGTCACATCAGGGGGAAATATTGAATTGGGTTGATTTTAAGAAGCAAAAATTAAAAAGTATACGATTTAGAGAATGTTTATACTTAAATGCGCGCACGCACGCACACACACACACACACACTGGAGACCAATCTTAATGTCTAAAAAAAATGGTAAAGTGAATTTTGCATTACAGGGAGCCTTTAAATCTTATGAAACAGTATTTCAATATAATCAGTATATCAATATAAAATACTATATATGTGCTATATATTCCAGTGCTGCACGATTAATAATATCGCAATCGCAATCGCGATGTCAGCCTATGCGATTACATTACAGCAAATGTTGCGATTATATTAAATAAACAAATGCGTTCGCGGACGTAACAAGACATTCATTCTAAGAGCTGCATGGCCATTTCTTATGTCCAAAAAAAAACGAGTCAGTCTGGTGTAGCGCGTGTGCTTGTGGTCACGTGACTTTCCGCAGCGCAGTGTGGAGACGGGAGAAAATGGATACAGAAGAGACCGACGCTGAACTTGTGCCCAGGAAAAATGCTACCTCGATATTTTGGTTTCAGCAGAAAGATTTGCTGTGCAAAATTGGAACACGTGATAGTCTTCGGCTCTCCCGGCTGAGTGGTAGTGGTAGCCTTAATAATGAGGGAGCCCCCTAGTGACGGGGAGGAATTGGCAACGACTAAATTATACCCAAAAAAATTATTAAAATAAAGAAATGTCCCATTTAAATTATTTTCATGATTATTAGCATGACTCCAAAATTAATGTTTAGAGGACACTTTTCTTTCCTTTAATCTTTTCTTCATCGTTAGATAAAAAAAACAGTGAGTGATTTGATAAGAATCCCAATAAAGTATATGTTACATCCTCCTTAAATGTCCCTGTTTTGGGACAAAATGTAAAAAAAAATATTTTTTAAATGGGTATTTGTTTTATTCATCTGTACTTTTGACTGTTTAATTTTTTTTTTAAGTTAATTTAATGTAATTTAATTCAGTAATGTAAAGATGTTACTGTTATTTAATTTTTAACAATTTTGTTTTAATTTGAAAACATTGTTCATTTCTAGTTGCTAGATTGCGCTGTATACTACAGTATATCTCAGTTGAGAAATGTAAATTTCAGCATTATTAGTAATGTGGGTGCATTTTCCTTGATAACAAGCAAGTTGAGTCATACCGCTTGTTTATCGTATCGCAATCGTAAATCGCAATTTTGACCTTAATAATCGCAATGTGACATTTTTCCCAAATCGTGCAGCCCTATAAAATACGATGAAAAATATTATGAAATTTTTCCCCTTTTCCTCTACTTCCCCAGTGATAGCCGACTATGAACAGTCCGTATCTCACTGACCTTGAAGCTAACTTATGTGACTTTATTAAAGCAAATAAAAAACTCTGAAGCTTATAATGTCTTATAATGTCACTAAAGCAAAAAGCGCAATAAAACTCTGTCCTGACTTTCACATGCTGTTAAAATCCCAGTTTCTGTTACTCCTCACACTGGAGACTCCTTCCCCGACCCTACATTGGAGAGAAAACTTCTCCACACTTCACAACATTTCCAGATGTGTTATTATTTATGTCTGCTGCACATCAGAGAGAGAGAGAGAGAGGGAGAGAGAGAGAGAGCAATTGAAACTTTATACACCTTTACATCCCTAAACCAACACTTTTGCTTCTTTCTGGACCGGAGTACACTGTACTGTGTGTGTGTGTGTGTGTGTGATATTCTGCCTTTCATCAGGCGATTGATGGCGACTTGCACTTATTGTTATTTAATGCTGCTTTCAAGTTACAGTAACTTTGATCGCGCTTTATATTCAAGATACTGTTCATACTGATTCATCATAATATGCCGAAAGTGAAACTTCACGTGAGAAGCTAAGGAAAATGTTCAAATGTGAGATGTTCAAGTCAAACCGGGACTTTTAATTGTGCAGAACAACATAACACAGTCCTGAGAGTAAAGACTCGCACTAATCCCAGTGTGTCACTACTGCTTGGATAACATCAAGGTAGAACGTTTTCCCAGTACGCCAGGGCCATGATCGGACTCCCTGCTTCATTGACGTCTAAAACGCTGGCCTTCCAGGAACTCCTTTAACATTTAGAAATGTCTTGGAGCGAGGTCAGGACCGTACGGGGAGGATGTGGCAATAACTCCCAGCCGAGTTCCTGTAACGTGCACGTGATGTTGGTGAATGATTGTGTGCACAGTTCACACAGACAGATGCGTCTCTACGGCAAGTTGGCGACATGGTCTATGTTGTTCACACTAGGGCTGCACGATATATCGTTATCGCGATAATGGTATACGCAATATCTGTATAGCAAAGAATTGTGCTAAATGAAATCGATGAGTGTAGGGTTACTGTTTGGTGCTTTAACACCATCATTCACAGAAGATTTCGTCCCGGTTTGACTTGACCGACTCAAAGTAAATTCAATTCAATTCAATTTTATTTATATAGCGCTTTTAACAATGGTCATTGTCTCAAAGCAGCTTCACAAAAATGAAAGAAATTTAGCAAAAAATAAAATGATAATAATAATAATAATTATAGAAAAGAAAATAATTGGAAGTGTGGATGTGTGAGAAAAATGTGCAGATAATAATAATGAGACGAATGAATGAAATTTCTCTGATGAGCAAGCCAAGGGTGACGGCGACGGTGGCAAGGAAAAACTCCCTGAGATGGCATTAGGAAGAAATCTTGAGAGGAACCAGACTCAACAGGGAACCCATCCTCATTTGGGTGATAACAGATAGAAATGATATAACATCTTGTGTGTTGTGCAGGTGAAAATTCAATATGACAGAAATTATTTAAATTGACATGAAGACCAGTTCAGCATAGGGACGAGTCAGTAGGTGCAGAGGGCAGATGAGGTCTGGATCACTGGAAGCACAGGAGCAGCATGTGTAGCTCCAACCATCATAAAGCTGAATCCAGTTGGAGCTGGTCCTTCTCTGGATGCCTCAGGAACCTCGCAGGGTCGGCCTTTGTCTACTGAAGCTGGCAAAATCTCCCGATGCCTCGGGATGGGTAGAGAAATACAGAACAGATGGGGAGAATTAGCGTAGTTGCCATTCGGTATAGGTGTACTGGAGTATGAGATTATGGGATGAGTTATGTGTATGCCAGATTAAAAAGATGCGTCTTGAGTCTACTTTTGAACTGAGAAACCGTGTCTGCTCCCCGAACACTGTCTGGAAGGCTATTCCAAAGCTTTGGAGCTAAATATGAAAATGCCCCGCCCCCTTTTGTAGATTTTGAAATTCTGGGAACTACCAGAAGTCCGGAGCTTTGTGATCTTAAGGCGCGTGGTGGATTGTAGCGTATCAGAAGACTGGTTAGGTATGTGGGAGCTAAACCATTTAAGGCCTTGTATGTAAGTAATACTATTTTATAATTTATTCTAAACTGAACAGGTAGCCAGTGCAGGCATGATAATATTGGGGTTATATGATCATATTTTCTGGATCTAGTGAGAACCCTGGCAGCTGCATTTTGGATTAACTGAAGCTTGTTTATTGAGGATGCAGGACAACCACCTAGTAATGCATTACAATAGTCCAGTCTGGAGGTCATGAATGCATGAACTAGCTTTTCTGCATCAGATACGGATAAGATATTCCTAAGTTTAGCAATATTTCGAAGATGGAAAAAGGCTGTTTTTGTGATATTTGAAATGTGATTTTCAAAAGACAAGTTACTGTCTAATATTACGCCCAGGTCTTTTACTGCTGAGCTGGTAGTAACAGTACATCCTTCTAAGCGCAAGCTGAATTGTGAAAGCTGTTGTGTGCTGGTTTTTGGGCCGATAAGTAATATCTCTGTCTTATCTGAATTTAATAAAAGAAAGTTATTGGTCATCCAGTCTTTTATGTCCTGGACACACTCAGTTAATCTAGACAACTTAGGTATTTTGTCTGGTTTAGTTGAGATATATAATTGGGTATCATCAGCATAACAATGGAAACTAATCCCATGTCTTCTAATGATGTTACCCAAGGGAAGCATGTATATTGAGAACAACAGAGGTCCTAAAACTGACCCTTGTGGGATACCATATTTTACTGGCATTACACCAGACAGATACCATACAAAATGGTAGTGATCAGACAGGTATGATCTAAACCATTTTAATGCCTGTCCCTGAATACCTACATAATTTTGTAAGCGATCTATGAGAATATTATGATCTATAGTGTCGAATGCAGCACTAAGATTGAGCAGGACTAGCAATGAGAATGAGCAATGAGTACTAAAGAGCTTTCTGTACAGTGTGATCATCATTACTGAAGAGAACAGACAAAAAAAACCAAACCAATAAGTGCGTAAGCCAGCAAGTGTGTTTTAGCTTTTCCCTGATGTGGTGAGGCTGTATGAAGCATAAAAGCGTGTGTGTGTGTGTGTGTGTGTGTGTGTGTGTGTGTGTGTGTGTGTGAGACAGGATCTCCTTGCTGCAAAGGTGTGCTTTATATAAGTGGACTTTTAAAAAGTTCTGCTTGTTAAGTTTGCTTATAACCCTGGTGCAGTCCACACTGCTGCTTCACTGACCTGTCACGGAGCCTCTCTCTCTCTCTCTCCCTCTCCCTCTCTCCCTCTCTCTCTCTCTCCCTCTCCCTGTCTCTCTCCCTCTCTCCCTCTCTCTCTCTCACTCTCTCTCTCCCTGTCTCTCTCCCTCTCCCTCCCTCTCTCTCTCTCCCTCTCTCTCTCTCACTCTCTCTCTCTCCCTCTCTCTACCTCTCTCTCTCTCTCTCTCTCTCCCTCTCTCCACCTCCCTTTCGTTCAGCCTACACACTGCGGCTGGTTTTATTCCTCCCAAGATTTCATCATTTGTTTTGCAAAGTTCACTTATTGCACATTTAATGGGAGCTTGTGTGTTCGAGGGTGTGAATTTTTACAGCTTGATAATGTCTAAAGTTTTTTTCTTAAGTAATTAGAATTCATTTTGACTTTTTCCACTGACTGCTCTTCGTAGGCACCCTCGTCTCTGCGGCATAACAAAACAACATTGGAACTCCTCAATAAGAAGTAATGTCCTAATTTTCATCACAGCACTGTTGAGTTCGTCATTCTGATTGGTCTGGAGGTGTTGATTAATTGTCCGGTGGACATTAATGCGCTCGTCCTAATGCTGTACGGTGAGACGCAAATTACAATTTGTATTTTTGATTTATTATTTAATGGTGATGACAGTATTGCCGCTTCACCGCACCACCTCGGTTTCGATTATTTCCCTACAGCGGCTCCGCCCTGATTTACTTTATATCTGATATCTTGTACTATTTAAAGATAACTTTATAAGAAGTTGGCGTGGTGGTAAACACTGTTGCCTCACATCCTCCAGGGTTGAGGATTCGAACGTCCAGTCTTAGTCTTAGCTGGTTTTCTCCAGGTACTCTGGTTTCCTGGTTCCAAATCGCTGGTGCCTGTACGAGGTGGTATCAGAAAGTTTCGAGACTAGTTTTGTAACACGCCAACAGATGGCAGCACAAGGCTGCACGCACACAGTCACTGCTACAGTCACAGTCACTGCTACCCCTGAGGTCAGTGGTTAAGGCGTTGGACTTATGCATTCGGAAGGTCCCAGGTTCAAATCCCACGACCAAAGTTGCCACTGTTGTGCCCTTAACCTTCAACTTCACCAATGTATAATGAGATAAAAATGTAAGTCGCTCTGGATAAGGGCGTCTGCCAAATGTCTAACTGTAAATAAGTCAGTGTGCCAAAAGACATCATCCTGTGTAGATAAGGAGCCTGTGGGACTGGTGCTGTTCTGACCACCTGCATGACCACGTCTGCTATTTCATCACGGACAGCAAGACGGCAACAAAAAGCAAAGGTGAATTTCTCGTGAAATCTGGGAAGACTTGTGAGTGGCAGAAGAACATCACTGGAAGATTTGAACATCTGCCAAGTTTGTCTCCAGGCTGCTGACCCAGGAGCAGAAGGAACATCACGTCGAAGTCTGCCAAGAACCCCGTCACCAGGCCGTAGATGACCCATCCTTCATATCGAGGATTATGAGGTGATCAACATTGGGTGTACGGGTTCGACCCTGAGATGAAGCACCAGTCTCCACAGTGGAGGAGCCCATCATCTCCACGACCGAATAAAGGCGAGGCAGGTCCGCAGCCTGACCGAGTGCATGCTCATCATCTGTTCCGTCATTCGCGGCATTGTTCATCAAGGAATACGTCCCCAGGGGACAGACCAGCACTAGCGAAGCTTCCTGGCAGGTTTTAAGGCGTTTGAGGGAAGACATACGGCGAAAGCGACCAGATCTGTGGCGGGCGGATCTCGAGACTATTTGATACCTCCTCGTATCGGTCCCAGTGCCCTGTGATGGGCTGCCAGCCGTGGTGTCCCCCGCTTTGTCCCCTCAGCATCCTTCAACCGTAAAATGTTAAGAGGAGAAACGGATATATTTATAAAAATTGGTTATTTTAACCTTTTTTTTTTTCCAAAATATGAACTGTATGATTTTAAATGCACCAAAAATAGCGTCCACTCTGCACTCTCCCGTGTCAGTAGACTCGTTCGTCACGTGAGCGCCACACTGTATCTGTCCACCTGTCAGTGCTGAGGCCTCGGTGGTTGCAGGTGAATCTGACCATCACAGATGTCAACATTCTCGAATCATCTCAGCCTCAGTGCTCCTACTACTGTATATGTTTGCGTGTGTGTGTGTGTGTGTGTGATTCTTCTGTTTACTGTGGGATGCATGCTCTGGCAACATGCTTCATTACTTCCTCCACTCTTCTCCCTCTCTTCCTCTCTTCCAATCCTCCATGTCGTCCCCGTGAGTTATTTCTGTAAATTGTTGAGCTACGAGATTAAACTTGACAGCTGTCTCAGAGGCTAGAAGTACACGATCCTCTGCAGCTCCTCTCTCTCTCTCCCTCTCTCTCTCTCTCTCTCTCTCTCTCTCTTTCTCTCTCTGGGTGTCATGTGGGTCTCAAAAGCAGTTTTTTTTTAACAAACCTGATCCAATTAGATGCCTGACGGAGGCCAGTTTGCCTGTGTGTGGTTGTGAGATCTGCACCGTTGCTCCCATGCAGTTATTAAACCATGTGACTTGGACACCCCTCCAACACACACACACACACACACACACACACACACACACACACTTCTCTCTCTCTCTCTCTTCATATTTTCCTAGGTTTGTTTTCAGCTCCTTTTCCTTCATATTTTACTAAACTGTACGGCGATTTATGCCAATTGGAACGTAATTAGGACGGATAATAAAGCTGCAGAAACACCTTTACTTTATCATCTGAATATCAAATAAAAACGTCTGAACCGTTTAAATGTAACAAAATTATGTCTGTTTGATTCATGTTTTGTTAGCAATGTGTGTTAAAGTACATATATTTCTTCCTAAACCTTAGACTGACGGCACGGTGGTGTAGCGGTTAGCATTATCGCCGCGCACCTCCAGGGTCTGGGTTCGATTCCCGCCTCGGGGGTCTGTGTGCGTGGAGTTTACATGTTCTCCTGTGCTTGTTGGGTTTCCTCAGGGTACTCCGGTTTCCCCCCAAAGACATGCAGATGAGGCGTTAGATTGGCGTTCCCAAATTGCCTGTAGTGTGTGACTGAGTGTGTGAGTGTTGACCGGAGGTTCTATCATTAGTCTGATGTGGTCCCTAGTTGGTCTACAGAGGTTCCTAGATGGAGGGATGGAAACCTTTGACTGTAATTTTTCCCTGTTTGCTCTGACTCCCGTCCCGACCTGTCTCTGTGTGTGTGTGTGTGTGTGATAGACTCGAAGCAGAACGGGGATGCGGCTAACGCAGCCCTGGCTAACGAGGACTGCCCCACAATAGACCAGGTCCTGGGGCCGGACGACAGGAGTCCGGCGACGGGGACCGGGCGCTACCCGCACGACCGCGCCTGCTTCCTGCTCAGCGCCGGCGAGTTCCGCACCACCGACAGCAATGTCAGGAAAGGTACGCGCAACACACACACACACATACACACCTGACCATTAGCAGCACGTGTTATAGGCTACAACGCAGGTAAGGTACCTTGCATGGCTGAGAGTGCACAACACACACACACACACACACATTACAAATCACACATAGTCTAATCATACCAAATATATACCATTTTATACTATACTATATACTATGCAGTGCCTTGCAAAAGTATTTACCCCCTATACATTTCTACCTGGAAGCAAAATGAATCGTGAACTTACTATTTGATTCACACAATATGTTTAACGTTTTTGTTTAAGCAGACATAATTATTCCCGGCACATTGTCAGCATGCACATTTATTTATTTTTTATTTATTTATGACCAGCTATAATGTGTTTTTTGTGCCATATAATTCCAATTAAGTCCAAAAGTTTAAGGGGGTGATTACTTTTGCAAGAACTGGTTTTACTGTATAAACCTTGCAGTATAAGCAGCAGTACAACATCACGCACACCGTCTGGCACCAACCTGCTGGTCTCTTCACCCCCACAGTCATTTCACCTCACTCTCCACGCCAATCATCCACTCGTCAGCCTGACCCCGCCCACATGCACAGATCACCGGCTCGTTAGCATAGGCCACGCCCATATCTCGTTTTAAGGGTTATACTTTCACGTGCGGGAAGCGTAGCGCTACCATGCAGTCCGTGTTTAAAGAAGATTGTTAAATCTTTTGGTGTTTGCAGTGGGTTTGAAGACCAGAAGGAATCAGTCAGTAATAAACCGAACACTGAGCTGAACATCTCACATAACACACATTCACCATATCAGTCCACTCTCACTGTATCTAAACATCTATCTTACTGTCTGTCTTCATCTGTCTGTCTCTCTGTCTGTCTGTGGCTATCTGTCTCTCTGTCTGCCTGATGGTCTCTGTCTGTCTTCATCTGTCTGTCTCTCTGTCTGTCTGTCTGTCTCTCTGTCTGTCTGTCTGTCTGTGGCTGTCTGTCTGTCTCTCTGTCTGTCTGTGGCTGTCTGTCTCTCTGTCTGCCTGATGGTCTCTGTCTGTCTGTCTATCTGTCTGTCTGTCTGTGGCTGTCTGTCTCTCTGTCTGTCTGTCTGTCTCTCTGTCTGTCTGTGGCTGTCTGTCTCTCTGTCTGCCTGATGGTCTCTGTCTGTCTGTCTGTCTGTCTGCTTGTATTTGTCTGTCTGTCTGTCTGTCTGTCTGTCGATCTGTCTGACTGTCTATCTCATGCTCTGTCTGTCTTTATCTCTGTCTACGCCTGTCTGTCTCTCTGTCTGTCTGTCTCTGTCTGCCTGATGGTCTCTGTCTGTCTGTCTCTCTGTCTGCCTGATGGTCTCTGTCTGTCTGTCTCTCTGTCTGTCTGTGACTGTCTGTCTCTCTGTCTGCCTGATGGTCTCTGTCTGTCTGTCTGTCTGCTTGTATTTGTCTGTCTGTCTGTCTGTCTGTCGATCTGTCTGACTGTCTATCTCATGGTCTGTCTGTCTTTATCTCTGTCTACGCCTGTCTGCCTATCTGTCTGTCTGTTTGGCATCCTGTTCTTCTATCTATGTGCATTCCCTGCCTTTCTATCTGTCTATATGTGTGTCTGAATATCCATCTATCTGTCTGTCTGCCTGTCTGTAGCTTCATTTCTACTCCTCTGTTTGTCTGTACCTCTGTGTATCTGAACATCTGTCCATCTGTCTGTCTGTCTGTCTGTTTGTTCAGCTGTTTAGTTAAACATCTGAATGACTTGTCTGCCTGTGTGTCTATCGATCATTCCGCTTGTCTGTCTGTCTCTGTCCCTCGGTCTCTCTGTCTCACTCTGGATTTTCTTGTCATTCATTAATTCATTATTTTATTCTCTCTCTCTCTCTCTCTCTCTCTCTCTCTCTCTTTCTCTCCACTCTTTCTCCCTCTGTTTTTTTTTCCACCTTCATCTTTCCTTCCACATCTCCGTCGTTGTCCTTGACTTTGTCCCTCCTCACCGTACCGTACCTCTCTCCTCGTATCACCAATCTCTCCATTTTGGTCTGCATGTCCTGTCACTGCCCTCTCGCTGACCCCCGAATGACCTTTAACACCCCCCTGACTCCCACACCTTTTTATGTAAAAAAAAAAAAAAAAAAAACCCCAACCAGTAGACGCTGCAGCTGCCAGTGCCGCCTCCCCACTGGGAGAGGAATGGTTCAAGCCGGAGGGGCCTCTGCTACAGCAGGACCTTAATGCAAACTCCGCCTCCTCCTGGATCAAACCATAGCGGCACAGAGGTAACGGTCCAGACGCGCTGCTGCCGTGCAGAAGCATCAGATCTTTCTCTTAGAAAAGAATAAATGTAATTGACGGCATGACGGCATTCAAACATATTGAAGGAGTGTTTCTGTATTCTGTATTGCAGAAACACACACACACACACACACACACACACAAACACAGACACAGACATATTGGTGTCACATGCGGTAAATTTGTCACTCATGTAAAGGTCTTGTTTTCGCAGTACACACACACACACACACACACACACACACACACACACTAATGCCATACTGTTTGCATGATTGTATTGTAAAAATTCTTGTTATTGTGATTGTGTTATTGTGCCAAATGTTTCAATGTGAAAAGAGTTATAATGATGTTTCCATATTTTCAGGGTGTTTTAACCTGAGTGTACGGGTGAGGGCTTAAGTGTGTGTGTGTGTGTGTGTCCATTACGTGCATCCATTACATTATGTATGACTCTGTGTCTTCCACACCTCCTCCATCTCTTTCACACTCATATTGCTCTCCAACATTCCTCTATCTCTCTCTCTCCCTCTCTCTCCATGTCTCTCCATGTCTCTCGGCCACGTTCCAATCACACCAACAAATGCACAGCGTTCACACTTCAGTAGGCTCCGGGCCGGGTCCCTGGCGTTAATGCTGCTTGGACCGTTGGTGGGATTTACTGTACACAACTGTGTCATTAGTGTTAGTAAGGAATAAACCATTTGGACGGGGGCGTGTCGTTGCAGGTAAATACTCAACCTCAGAGCGATGATGCGCTAAGGTGCGATGTTTCAAAATGTGTTTTATTCCTCTTATACAAAAACAAACTTATTGGCAAAGACTGCAATTCAGATTTGCGAATCATCAAGAGTGTATTTTTTACAGTGACAATATATCGACTTATATCTGTGACAGAATATGAAGGGTTTGACTGTGAAATGAACATAAACACCATGTGGAATTTCAGCCTCCTCCCATCCGTCTCACTCATCAAGGAGGCGGCCACCAACCATAGTGGGTGAGAGCTACTACAGTATCATGTGCTTTTCCCAAAACATCTTTGCAAACTGCTACTCATGCAAAATCGCAGATTTTGTGACACGTTCGGAGGGAAGCACTATCCACCCTTTCCGCTTGTGTGAGCTCACAGATGCCCATGATTCTCCAGTGCCACTATGATCGATGTGAGAGTGTGTTTATGCCATCAGTCCTCTCTCCCCATGAGAGATCGGCTAAGCTGCTACGTATCTAGACTCCTGGCTACTGATTGCTGTAGCATCACCTGGGAAATGATGAAGTGCGAATACACTTCCGTTACACCACTCAGCAGCCGTTTTCAGACTCTTGCTCATTTTGGCAAATTTTTATTTATTCCTGACACACAAGACGTTTCATTGAATAATCGCTATATAACCTTACTGACATGAGATGCACACACTGGGTGTGGGCAGCTGTTGGTTAAACAGTGTGTACCTGTTTTTTGATAGTGAGCCGTTGTGAAATGAAACCAACATTCATCTTCAACAATCTTTCTAATCAAAAAGATCGCGTGCAACAACAATCAACAATTTTTTTTATGTAATTTTATATATTCTTACTTAATTTTTATTCATTCATTCATTTTCTATACCGCTTAATCCTGTGTTCAGGGTCGCGGGGGACCTGGAGCCTATCCCAGGAGACTTCGGGCACTAGGCGAGGTACACCCTGGACAGGGTGCCAATCCATCGCAGGGCACACACACATACACACACTCACACACCCATTCACACACTACGGGCAATTTAGGAACGCCAATTAGCCTAACCTGCATATCTTTGGACTGTGGGAGGAAACCGGAGTACCCGGAGGAAACCCACCAAGCACGGGGAGAACATGCAAACTCCATGCACACAGAGACGGGAATCGAGTCTGGCCGGGAATCGATCCCGGACCCTGGAGGTGCAAGGTGACAGTGCTAACCACTACACCACCGCGCCGCCTTTTTAATTTTAAATTTTAAATTAATTTTTTTTGGTTTTTAACACCATTGTGACTGAAAACAAAAATTTAAAACTAAATTTTCTGTATCTCATTGGATCATGGAAAACGATGTTGAGGTTTAAGGCCATTACCACTTTCACAGTTGATGAAAGCACCGGGGAAGTTCACGACTGCTGGGGAAACGTCTCAGGTTAATTTGCCGTAACCCTCTTCCCTAAAAAAGCGGGAACGAGATATGTCTAAGACTCCTTGGGGGTACTGTGTGCACACTACACAACTTTGGGGGTCCAGACACTTGCAGTGCGACGGAGTGGGTATTCTCGTTCCCATAGCGCTTTCGCGCAGCATCGAGTGTAGCTTTTGAAAGGGACTGTCTCCGGTTACTTTGCTGTAACCCTGTTCCCTGGAAAAGCGGGAACGACATGCTGCGCTCCAATGCCGTTTCCGGTTCAGGCCTATTTATAACCTCCAGGTGCACCTCATCGGTTGACGTCACCTGACCGAGGTTATACATGGCAAAATATTTGTCGTGTTTGACACACACGTGCTTCACAACCGGTCACGAGGAATCGTTCCCATAGCGCTGAAAGTGTCGATTCCCTGGTCATGCTACAGAAAGTAATGGATCTTTATGGATGTGTTGCATTTTGCTGTGTAAGCCTGTTGCATTTTTCCAAGCTACTAAAGAAGGATATGTTTCTGGTTTCAAATGAAAAGTTGTGTTATAGACAACCTTGTGGATCTGAGGGATGGAAGAACACCTCAGATTGAGTAAAAGTACAAAAAACGGCATTTATCTCATTTTGCAGTGAATCCCTTCATCGCTCCTTATGTTATAGCAGCTATAAACAGTTGTTCCTTCAACGTCCTCTCTTTTTCCTCTCTATATTAAAGCAAACATAATCTTTCCTTTGGTATAAAACACGCTTTACGGAAACGCTGACACTGGAGACTCCTTCCGTAGACGTTACCTAGTCGTCTCCTAGAAGGGTAGTGGAGCCTTGTTACTATAGAAACGCTGACGTAATAGAATCCACTTCATGTATATCGCTCATACCTCACCTGAGTGTGTGTGTGTGTGTGTGTGTGTGTGTGTGTGTGGGGTTGAGGGTTTATTCTGTTCTCTAAGCTATGTATATATCCTTCAGCCTGTGCAGTGTGTGTGTGTGTGTGTGTGTGTGTGTGTTGGGGGAGGTGGGGGCGGTGCGGGAGGGGGTCAGGGGCTCTCTGACGAGTGTGTCCAGGCTGCGTTGTTTTTTCTGACGCGCTGTCGTTGTTTTCCCTTCTCCTCAGGTTGTGTCGTGTCATGCGTTTGTATGTCAGCTCTTGTTGCTACACCGTTACACTGTACATGTCCGTGTTTGTCTGTGTGTCCCTTACACGTGTGTGTGTGTGTGTGTGTGTGTGTGTGTGCACACAATGAATTGTTTGGTGTTGCTGTGGCCTCTTCCTCCTCCTCCTCCTCCTCATGCGCTCTCACAGTGACCCGTCATCCTGCACTTCCTTTTACGAGCCCCTCAAAATCATAACACACACACACACACACACACACACACACGCGCACACACACACACAACGACACAATAAATCATCGGCACCTTTATTGGCAGAATAAAGCTGTTAAAAACAAAGACCATGTTAGGCTTTATGTGTGTGTGTGGTGTGTGAGCAGGGGGGCGGGGCCACTAGGTGGGCTTGCGTTTATGTTCTGTTCGTCTCTGTTGTTGACTCCGACGGCAGTGTTTCAGGACAGAGAGCTCCGATATAACCCCTCACACACACACACACACCCACACACACACACACACACACACACACACACACACATGAGGTCAGGCTGTGCTCAAACACTGTCGTCTGAAGTGCAAGTCCTGAGTCTGAGGGAGCTGGGATACACCTCCTGTCTCTTCTCCCCCCACACACACATACACACACATACACACACATACACACACATACACACACAAACAATTACGGACTGTTGTATAAAGTGACAACTGTACAGACGGACTTCAACAAGGTCAGAGCTCTATACTACAAGTGCACATGTAAATCGATTAACACTTGTTTACAGAAATAGAGCAGCACACACACACACACACACACACACACACACATATATATACACACCCACACATACGTGTACATGCAGGCTGATATACTCACAGAGCAGGTAAGTTTACAGTCAGGGCGGTGTGAATCATACTGAAATTTAACCACACACACACACACACACACACACACACACACACACACACACACACACACACACAGTATGAATCAGGTCAGAGTGCACACTTATAATTTCCTTATATCCTGTACTGTACATGCCATATTACACGTCGCCCTCTGTTGGCAAAAGAAGAAACTGTCAAAGGTTGAGATGAGTTTGGCTTTCATTTGCCTCTTTCTTTAAAATTATTGTTTTTTTTTTTTGTTTAGTTTTTTTTAGAAGATATTGTGCTACTGATGTGTGTTTGAGATACTCACACACAATACAGGCCAAAAGTATGGAAGCAAGCACTTATTGTTAATCTGTCTAAATTGTTCATTCATTCATTCATTCATTTTCTATACCACTTAATCCTGTGTTCAGGGTCGTGGGGGACCTGGAGCCTATCCCAGGAGACTTCGGGCACTAGGCGGGGTACACCCTGGACAGGGTGCCAATCCATCGCAGGGCACACACACATACACACATTCACACACCCAATCACACACTACGGGCAATTTAGGAACGCCAATTAGCCTAACCTGCATATCTTTGGACTGTGGGAGGAAACCGGAGTACCCGGAGGAAACCCACCAAGCACGGGGAGAACATGCAAACTCCATGCACACAGAGACGGGAATCGAGCCTGGCCGGGGAATCGAACCCAGACCCTGGAGGTGCAAGACGACCACTACACTACACCTAACCACTACACCACCGCACTGCCCAATACTATTAAATGTGCATTTTTTTGGCTTGAAAAATCTATATATTTGGTGACGTCCTTGATATTCCTGATGTCTCTATGGTTGCCAGTGTTATAAAAACAATGAAACAATAAAATATTTAAGTTAAGAGGAGATTTTAATGCAGGATTTACAGTAAGTCCCCTACATACAAACATTCAAGTTATGAACGTTCACAGATATGAACAGGCATTCATCCGTGCATAAATTCGGTGATAAAGGCATTCGTTGATGAAGCTGGTACTGCTAAGAAGCACCAAGCTTAGCCCATTGTGTTCGTACCTAGACATTGTTTGTTCAACTTACAAACAAATTGGACTTCTCAGAATGGAACTTGTTTATATGTTGAGGAATTACTGCACCTGTCTGTAATTGTTTTGTAAGATCTACACACAAAACAGATCAAAAGTATTGAAGCGAGCGATAACTGTTCATCTTTTAAATAATGTCAGTACAACAATTAAAGGTACAATAAATGTTTTTTCAAACAAATGAACTCCTTTAAATTCGTGAAGTGTATATGGCAGCTAGCGTTCTATAAATCTGAGAAAGGATTGATTTTTAATGTGTGTTTCAAGCTGCCTTTAAAGTCTAGCCTTTGGTCTAGGATTTGAGCCAAAATAAATAGAAGATATGTTATTTTATACATTTCAGCATTTGAGCCCTTTGTTTATGGGTGAAAGCAGCACGGTGGTGTAGTGGTTAGCACTGTCGCCTTGCACCTTCAGGGTCTGGGTTCGATTCCCGTCTCTGTGTGCATGGAGTTTGCATGTTCTCCCCGTGCGTGGTGGGTTTCCTCTGGGTACTCCGGTTTCCTCCCACAGTCCAAAGACCTGCAGATTAGGCTAATTTGGCGTTCCCAAATTGTCCGTGGTGTGTGAATGGATTGGAACCTTGTCCAGGGTGTACCCCGCCTCATGCCCGAAGTCTCTTGGGATAGGCTCCAGGCCCCACGCAAGCCTGAATACAGGATAAAGCCTGACTCAGGATAAATGAGTGAGTAAGAGTCGTCATGGATTACTCACTGGGATCAAGTGATGATCAAGTGATGATGCTGGATTTGTCCATTCTTCAAGGATGTCTCCAGAAAAGAGGTTTGGGATTTAATTGCATCAATCGAAGCGAACAAAGTCAGGCCACATGTCCGACTGTAAAGGAAGGATTACTCCATTGTTTTTTAGCAGCCTATTAAAAGAAACACAATAATAAGCACAGTGTATGAGTGCAAGTTAAGAAACCACCACCACGACTCACTTCCGGCTCTTTGTACCCAGCACCTGGTGGGCAGCTCCGCAATCCATATTGTGTAGTTACAATATGAGGAACAGGTTCGGATTTGTGTACTCTGATAATAAAAACAGACTTAACGAGGATAATAGCACCAAGAAGAGATTATATACACTGAGTTTAATGAGTTCCAGATGTTGCAAATGAACAGACGGATGTTTATCAGCCAGCAAAGCGCAAGGCTGCATAATCAGGCCAGGAGAAGCAAGGGAGGTGACACTTCTGCACCATGGGTCATTAAGTGCTTAATAACACACTCCTTACTACAGTAGGCTACATCAGCTGAAACGTTCAATTCATAACTAGTGCAACTGAGTGGTTTTCAGAAGTTGTGTGACAGGGAAGTAGGCTTGGCAAACAGGTTCCTGAACCTGGTTGTGTGGAACCTGCACTTTTCAGAGTTGGTTTCTGCTCAAGAACCCCCAGTTCAACTGAGGACTTGGTTCTGTGGAACCTGCACCAGGCATGGAGACTTTAAAATCTGTTGGAGTTTTCCAGGGAGTTCTTCAGGTCTGTATGATGTGTAGGCAATATTCAGATGAGCCAAGACATTTAAAACTTCTGTCTTATACAAGGTTGGTCGTCTATTTTGCCACTAAAACAGCTTACCTAACTCTAACTTGCCAAGACATGTGTGGTGTCTGGCACCAAGACGTTAGCAGGAGATCTTTTAAGTCTTGTGAGTTGTGCGGAGAAGCCTCCATGGATCAGGCTTGTTTCCCACAGATGCTCGATTGGATTGAGACCTGGGGAGCCTGAAATCAAACCATTCTCGTTCACAAACCAATGCAGTTGCAAGGGAATACCTTGTCTGCGATAATGTTAATGAAAATGTGAAATAAAGTTTGTGAAGTGCATGACATGTCTGCATGAATTCCCAGAGCCAGGGTTTACTTTTGCAGTACTAGTCATTCCGCCAGGGAGGACAAAACTTCTTGCCCTTGCACAAACTTTGGTGCTGGGTTGTGGTTTGTCATTGGTCAGTAAGTTATCCCAGTTGACCCAGTTATCTTGCGGCGATCATTTAGCACTCGTCAGTGTTACTCAGCGCATCAGTGGCTCAATGGTAGGCTTCTCGGGTTTCATTCGCATCCAAAGCCCTGTACCCGACCCCTGAGGTTGCAGTGTCCCCACTGTGGATAGATCAGTCCACGTTTTCTATCCCATGATTCTTTTTATGCTTAAAGGCAAGTGCTTGAATTTGGCTATTAATAAAACCTCTTCGGCGATTTTACTCAAAAAAAAAAAAAGACAAATCTGGCAACCTCGGAGAAATTAATTTGACCCTTTGTTCACCAATTGAACTGTGGCAGGAAGCTGATTCCGAAGACGACTTCTTGTCGTGTCCGAGTACAGACATACTTTCTTTACAAATTTCACAAATACAAATTTTTACTAAGCGTATCAATGCTTCCAAACTTCTAGCAAGTACTGTGTGTATTCTGTAAATCATAAATATGTTGTGTTCTTCTTTCCACCATGTTTAAGTCTTGATGTTTTTTCATTCTTTGATATTGGACTTTCATTCCCGCATCTTTTCCTCCTTTCCCATTTCCACCCCCCCCCCTCCACATTCTCCCACTGACACTCCTTCTTACCCACTGTTGCCATGGAAACAGTGGAAGAGAGCATTCTGGGACTGAGCAGGACGATATGGGGATACGAGAGGGGGAAAAAAATACACATAAGAGTGTGGAATTATGAAGCGTTACAGTACATACATGAACTCATAGACAAGATGGCTGCGGTTCAGGCAGCGTTGTTAGTTTTCAATTTGAGACCCTGACATCCAGACATCCAGTCATGCTCCCAAGATGCACTGTGACTATTATTATTATTATTATTATTATTATTATTATTATTATTATTATTATTATTATTGTTGTTGTTATTATTATTATATGGTTTCTGCTCTTGCTTTTTTTTTTTTTTTTATATGGCTGTAAATGTTTATTATTTGCGGCGATGTGTTGATCATTGCCGTTCGAGCGCATCCAGTGCATTGTTTTTACTCTGATTGCAAAAAGCCTCCTTCAGTTTCTGCCCTCGCTCCTGACTGCGGTGCGACCCAGGCACACCGTACTCCATCCCCTCTGCCGGAGCGGCGCAGCACGTCAGCACTGCAGTCTCTCTCTCTCTTTTCTCGCTTTCCATCTCTCCGGTTCCTCCTTGCACTCCTTTTGATAACACAGCATTGATTTTTCCGTGCCGTTATTCAAAGCCCAACTTCTAAATCATAGTCGTAACCAGAGAAGAGAGCAGTAAGATCCAACAGTAATGCATAAGGTCTTTTCATTATCATTTTTTTGGACCAAACCCTTGATCAATCATTACACATGCAGCCATTACTGATCGACTCAGGTCAATGTGGTCAGCCCTAAACTGCCCCGGGTATTTATTGAGGTTAGGCTTCTTACAGAACCCTCACAGATCAATATTTCAGCTCACCAGATAAACGGCAACTTTATTTTTTCGACTGGTTCAGTGTTAAAGGTGCAGTATTAATTTTGGTACCTATGCAAAAATAAAAATAAAAATGATTATTATACAAGGCATCTAAAAAGTTTGCCTTGTACTATTATTATTATTATTATTATTATTATTATTCAGTGTAATTTTCTATATTAACAGCCCTGTAGGGAACTCGTTTGGTTCCATGACACCAGATGTACAGTAGCTCTGCACGCAGTTATATTACATCATATATCATCATAAATAATTAGACGTCTAACCGCAGGCCGCCTAACACCACCCTGTTGTTGATTATTTTCCTGTAACAGCATACCCCTGTGCTTCATTCTTTACCTAGATTAACGTAAGGGGTCAGAGGTTGAAGTCAAGGATGCGTAAAATGTGTCATTTGTATGATGTCTGCTAATGTGCAAAACATTTTGGGGAGCCGGCATGTGTGTGTGTGTGTGTGTGTGTGTGTGAGAGAGAGAACAGGGCTATTGTACTGTACACTCCTCTCATGACCACACACTGCTTCTCTCATGTATGATCTCTGCATACATGTTTTGTGTTTTCTACTCCATATTGTTCCTTTATTGTTGTTGTTGTTGTTTATTTTTTTTATTTCAAGTGTGTAACATTGAACTGTGTGTGTCACTCTTGTGTATTGTCATAATCCACATCATTGTGTTTGAGTGCTAAATGTGTGTGTAATGGATTTGTGGAGGTGTTTCTTCTGTTGGTTTGTGACGATCATGACATGCACATGTACATCGTCCTCTCTTCTGATGGAGAAATATCCAGTTTTGGATATCGTAAATATTAACCTGGATTCAGTCGTAAAAATGTTTAACAAACTCTTATTATTATGGAATATACAGTAAAAAAAAACAAAAACATTTTTTAAAATTTTATATCAGTGTTTGGAAATGTGTATATAAATTATACATATATTTAGGGTTGTACATTATAAAATCTTTAGAAATTAAGGAAAAAGTTACATTTTGAAAATATTTTGTGTGTGTATATATATATATATATATTTTTTTTTTTTTTTTCCGAATGTATTTAGAAAGATAGATATAAAAATAGACTGGAATATAAAAACTAAATATATAAATACATTTTATTTAAAAAAATCATTAAATATAAAACCTTTAAGAACATGAATTAAACAGGACATGTTCATCATTTATTCAGGAATATAAAATATTAGGCCCACAAATTTTGTTCATCAAATTATCAGATTGTCCTGACTGTACTGGTAAAAAAAAAATTATAATAATTAAGGTAACGCATAGTGGCGGCACGGTGGTGTAGTGGTTAGCACTGTCGCCTTGCACCTCCAGGGTCTGGGTTCTATTCCCGTCTCTGTGTGCATGGAGTTTGCATGTCCTTGTCCGTGCTTGGTGGGTTTCCTCCGGGTACTCCGGTTTCCTCCCACAGTCCAAAGACATGCAGATTAGACTAATTGGCGTTCCCAAATTGACCATAGTGTGTGTGTGTGTGTGTGTGTGTGTGCTCTGCGATGGATTGGCACGCTGTCCAGGGTGTACCCTGCCTAGTGCCCGAAGTCTCCTGGTATAGGCTCCAGGTCCCCGCGACCCTAAATACAGGATAAAGCGGTATAGAAGATGAATGAATGTATGTAACGCATAGTCAAACCAGGGCATTCAAGTCAAACTGGGACTTAGAGTGTTCCCCTTATTTTATTTATTTATTTATTTAGCTGTTTATTTATCTTAAGAGTGCATAGTTTGTTTTCTGGTTGTTTGTTTGTTTTTAATTTTTTACAGTCAACAAAAAGAAAAAAAAAGGGGTACTCTTATTGTCCTCTTATTATTTGTGCCAAAGCATGAATCATTTATGGCAGAATTTAAATAAACAGGCATAAATTGTTATTCTTGTAAAACCAGGCCCTTTTTTACTTTAGCTAGCTCAATGTCTTAGAAAAAACAGGAAAACTATCTAATTTAGATTTTAAGAAATTGTCAGAGAAGCTGTTTTGACTGCTGAAGCTGAAACATATAGAATAATGAATAATGGAAATCATTCCAGCACAATATCACAGCAGCATAATGTTCAGTAACGCTGGATGACGTTGTCGAATAGTTCGGTTGAATAGTAATTCGGTTGCAACATCATTCATCCAAAAAAAAAAAAAAAAAAACCCCATTCTGCCAACGCTGTCTTTAAAATTGAGGATGACTTTGATAAAACAGCGTTAAGAGAACAGTGAAAGAACAGATTGTTACGACTCTGCTGAATTACTGTCGTATGCACAACATCACTTGAGACTGTTGTTAGTATTTAAATCTGACCTACAGTACACCTCAGATTTAAACCTCAGATTAGCTGTTGATTATTATTACTATTATTATTATTATTATTATTATAAAAAAAAAATTTTTTACGACTGACTCGACTAACATGTAGCAGGTGTAATATTTCGTCCCTCAGTTTACTCATCTCCCATCCCACCCTCAGGCCGGCGCTACAGTGTCCGTAGTGTTACTAAGGTCTGACCTGAGGTACGTACACACTTCACACATACAGTACACACACACACACACACACACACACACACACACACACACTTGCAGCTGGCTGTATGTTAATATAAGCTTCTTGCATGACAGAGCTTATCTACACGCTTTAAATCCTGAGCTAATCGATACAGACGTTTGCTCTGCTTTTGGTTTAAATCGTTAAAATCAACGTCTAAGAGGAATTCAGCAGCGACACATCACACGGTACGACGACCTTAGATACAACTAATGACTTAGATACGGTCCCGATTCTTCATCCATACTGTTACTCTCATCAAACACGTAAATGTTGTGTGTGTTTGCACGTCGCTATGAGTAAAGTACATTAGCAGGACATTAAAGAAGTGGGCTAGTCGCTCCATCGTCTCCACCTCTGGTCCAGCTGGAAACTGGGACATGCTGGGTGCGCCATGTGCCCTCGCGGTCATTCTGCTTGGTTAGGTGGAAAATTCGGTTTTAGAGACAGGGATCGGATTTTCCAGTGGTGGAAGTGGAGTAGTGCTTTTTTCTGTATGGGGCTCCTGGGGCTAGTCATGTGACCTCAGGCTTCACTTGCTCGCTAATTCCGAAAGAGAGAGAGACGGAGGATGAAATGAGACAGACAGGCAGAGTGCGCGCTAATAAATATCAGAATAATAGGCCGCTGAGAATAAAACATCGTGTGCGTCGGAAGCGTCCACCTGAGAGGGTGGGGTCAACCGCTGATCATCCGCGCAACAGGAAAATACTCCCCATGTGAACACGTCGCCCGATCATTTCCCTCATGTGGGAGTAAATGTAACAAAATAAATATGAATTGAGGTGACGCGTCTCGAAGAAGGAAGTTCAGCGTTCCCCGTGAGCTGTAAGGATCCTGCGGCATGCTCTTCCTGTTTAACGAGTGTGAGAGCAAGTACGCGCTTCTAAGATCAATGCTTAATTATAAAGAACTGAAATGCAAATATTGTTCCCATGTGGGTCCAATGAACTGAATTTTCTCAAAGACGGAAAAAATACCCTTTATCTCTTTCTTCTTCTGTTATATTGTTGCAAAAAAATATTTTGAGCATGTAAATAATAAAATTTTTATTTTTTAATCTGTTAAATTGAAATAATTTTAATCGGATTAAAAACATATCGTCTATGTAACCGTAGAAAGTCAGACAGCAGTAAAATAAAAACCTTAACACACCACAACGTGGTACGAACGTGTGAGAACGTTAACGTTACTGTATGCGAGACATAAGGTTAAGGAGATCACACTTTAACAGCGGTTGTAATTCATACTCGTGTGTTCGAGTCAAACCGGGACTTTTGATTGTGCAGAACTACAGAACAAGGTTACTCTCACTTTATTTCTCTGTATATTCCCGTGCTTCACAGCTAAGATTCTGGCCTCCCAGGAACTCCTGTTTTAATGTTTCCCCAGATGTCATGTCGTGGAGCGAGGTCAGGACTGTACGGGGGACGTGGCAATAGCTCCCAGCCGAGTTCCTGTAACGTGCAAGTGGTGTTGGTGAACAGTTGACACAGACAGATGTGTCTCTTCCTCAAATTAGCAGTGACAAGTTATCCATCGATTTTGTTCAGAAGTTCATCGAAGTTCAGGCGTTTTACTCCGATCGTCATTCATGTATACAGATTTCTTTATTTACATTTTGGCATTTATCAGACCATCTTATGCAGAGTTTCCATCATTGTATAGTATAACACTGTGTTATCAGGTTACTAACTGTAAGTACAGACACTGTTGGGAAGGGTTGTTTGTTTTTGGGCGGGGCGTTTAACCCAAATATCTAAGAAAACGATTTTAGCTATTTGCGCTATTCAAATGTTTTAGTGCGCCTAAAAGTCTCATCGCCGCACCTCGCTTTCTGTAAATATCTGTAAATTGCTTTTACGCCTTCAGTCACAAGAAGTCCTGGTTTGACTTGAACACCCTTTGTATTATACCTAACTAATCTAACTAGGGCTGCACGATATTAGGAAAATATGCGATATGCGATATTGTTGTTGAATATTGCGATAACGATATTTCATGCGATATAACATTTCCCTAGAGAAATGCATTTTTTATTATTATTATTGCCTATTTTTTAAAATTATTTATTTATATGTAATGATGATACTAAAATAAACAGGTAATAGATATTCGTCTGATGTAATTAAATCTAATTCAGGCTAAAAAGAAACTATATGTCAAGGAAGTTGCAAATATTTAGACTTCAAAACACTATGAATGACTTAAACCCCTCAGCAGATATTCTGACTTCTGGTTTGCTGTTACTATAAACCTGCCAACACAATATGAATTACTTTCAAACATTACTGTTTATTTACATGTAACCATACACTCATCAATAGTGTCTTAAAACAAGAGCATCTTTTACACTAAATATTCTCTTTGGCTTGCCTGTTTTTTTTTTTTAAATGAAAATAAATATTATTAAACAAAAATTAAATAAAAAAAATACTATTTGTCACACACACACACGCACGCACGCACGCACGCACGCACGCTCCGCGACCGGCACTGGGACCCGGAAGTAATGCGGGCGCGAACCCGGAAGTATAAGAGGAGTAAACAAGCCATTGCATACAGCTTAGTCACTGAGTTCGCCATGTCAGTTCAGATTCGAGTGTGTGTTTATAGGATGCGGGTTAAATGTGTGTGTTTTTCCCTTGCTCCCCTTCTGTGAGAGTCCTTAAACTAATTCGCGTGGTTATCCTGCCTACTCGTTTGCTTCCGCGTTTGGGTTTACCGTCTATAAAGGACTAACGGCTAATCGCGGCTAACAGCTAATCGCGGCTAACGACTAATCGCTAAATCTTCTGATCATCCGGGGTTAGTTCGCGACAGAATGAAGTATAAAGATATAAATAATATATATTATAATATATATAAGATATAAGCGGGTATAAACATAGTAAGGCCCCATCTGATTGGTCAAATTTGGACACACATATGCTTGGCAAATAAAGTATTTATCGCAACTCCTTGCGATATGGTTATCGCGCATGCCATTATCGCGATAACGATATTTTTTCGATATATCGTGCAGCCCTAAATCTAACCTAATCATTGTCAAAAAAGTCAAACTATGGTATGGTATTTCTTTTTTTTCTTATTGACTCTGAGAGAGAGAAAGGAGAGGCTGCTGAGAGACGACTATTTATAGCTGCTGTGGTGTAAGTGAGAACAGGAACTGACTTGTTTCAGGCATACAGTATTATATTACATTAAATAAAAGATTTGTCGTTCTTAAATAAATAAATACAGTTCGGTACGGTAACTTCGCTGCATCACCCCACATCCTTGTTTGCTCTTTTCCTATGAGAGCATTCTGTATTCTTCCACTGAAATTGAAACGTTATCTCATAATGTCGCCTAATCTGTGTAAATAAACACGTTAAAGTGGCAGGACGATAACCTTCAGGGTTTAGCTGCTCAGGTCTGAGGTACAGCAGTCTGGCTTCTGCTACCCAGCATGCTTTGCTGCCGTGTGGCTGATGTGGTCTTTATTATAAGAGGCTGAATGATTGTCATTAGTGCGGAAAACTACAGTCTCAGACTTATACTTACTGTACACACACACACACACATATATGCGCACAGTCACTCACTCATATACACACTGATTCCTGCATATCTCAGCACAGACCAGGATCACACCAGGGACTGAAGTAAAGACAGCAGACGAACCGACACCACAGACTTTCATCCTAACCAGATCACTATTCCTCCCCCGAAACATCCACCTTGAAAAAGAAAAAAACCTTTTATGAATAGAAAAGTGCTCACTGTGGTTGTGTGTCAGTGTGGAGGGAGTCCTGTTGTGTACAGAATGAAGTGTTGATGATGTAATATTGCTGGCTTTCCTTCCTCATCTGTTTTCCAAATGAACCCATCAGTGTGTGTGGGGCAGAAATATTACACACAGAACATGTGTGTGTCTGCTTGAGTTTTACAGTCAGATATACAAAATCTCCAGTATGTAGCATAAAGATGTAATTCTAAGAATAAATTATTTCTGATCATTTTATTTAATTATATTACATTTTTTTAAATTCCAGCTCATTTTATGATCCCCTCTGCCAGGCAAAAGATTTGGGACACTGGATGGGTTTTTACAAATTTTTTAGAGTGGAATTAATTAATAAAGGCTTTTTAAAATTATTATTTTGCATTCTGCAAAATAAAGACACTAACCAGACTCGTGTGTGTGTATATGTATATATATATATATATACATACAGTACAGGCCAAAGGTTTGGACACACCTTCACTCAGTCAATGTGTTTTCTTTATTTTCATGACCATTTACATGGTAGATTCTCACTGAAGGCATCAAAACTATGAATGAACACATGTGGAGTTTGTACTTAACAAAAACAGGTGAAATAACTGAAAACATGTTTTATATTCTAGTTTCTCCAAAATAGCCCCCCTTTGCTTTGATTACTGCTTTGCACACTCTTGGCATTCTCTCAATGAGCTTCAAGAGGTCGTCACCTGAAATGGTTTCCGACAGTCTTGAACGAGTTCCCAGAGGTGTTTAGCACTTGTTGGCCCCTTTGCCTTCACTCTGCGGTCCAGCTCACCCCAAACCATCTCGATTGGGTTCAGGTCCGGTGACTGTGGAGACCTTTTTTTGTTAAGTACATAACTCCACATGTGTTCATTCATAGTTTTGATGCCTTCAGTGAGAATCTACCAATGTAAATGGTCATGAAAATAAAGAAAACACACCAACAGATAGATGAGAAGGTGTGTCCAAACCTTTGGCCTGTACTGTATATATACACACAGTATATGAATTAATAATACTTAAGAGGCTTCCATGAAGATGGGATAATAACAGCAGTGATTAATATGGCTTGGCCAGCCACACGTTATTTAATCCTAACTGTTACTGTGAGAAGCTTCTCATTTCTTAAACAACCATGTCAGAAGACATATCCTGTGGTCATGGCAAAGATGTTTCTGACAAAAATTATAGTCCTGCATCAAGCAAAAAAAACAAGTGTTGGCGGAACCCACAGCGATGATTAATAGTGAAAGTACGAGAATAAGGAATGGACTGTGGAACAATGGAAAAAGGTTGTCTGATCTGATGAGTCCAGATTTACCCTGTTCCAGAGTGATGGGTGTATCACTTCATCAGACCACATGATGTTTTTCCAGTGCCTAGTGGTCACCGTACCAGCCTTTGTGGGCAGTGTTATGATCTGGAGTTGCTTCATTTGGTCTGGTCTAGGCTCAGCAACGTTACCTGCACAAAAAAAATGAAGTCTGATGACCTGAATGTACTGAACGACCAAGTTTTTCCATTAATGTTTAAAGTTTTTCTTCCCTGATGGCATGGCCACATACCAAGAGGACGATGCCAGGATTTATTGGGCACAAATAGTAAAAGAGTGGTTCAGGGAGCATTAGATATCATTTTCACAGATGGAGAGATGGTTTGGCCACCAATGGAGTCCAGACCATTGAGAATCTTTAGGATGTGCTGGAGAAGACTTTACGCAGCAGTCCGACTTCCCCATCATCAATGCAAGATCTTGGAGAGAAATTAAAGCGAGTCTGGATAGGAATAAATGTGTCATTGCATAAGCTTATCAAAACGATGCCACAAAGCAAGAAGTTGTCCAAAGAAATAGTAGATTGTGCGACCTTCTCTTTTGGCCGTGTATAATAGATGGATGGATAAAATAATGTTCCAAATGTGATTTCAAAAAACTTTTAATACTAAATAAATACTTTTTATACAATACAAACTTTTGACTGGAGAAAAACCAAGCTGAGAAAACACGGTGATGTTAGCACAAGGATGGAAACGGATGCGGAAGGAAAGCTCAAACATGCTTTTGGACCACGTGAAGCTCATACACACACACACACACACACACACACACATGCACATTTATCTACGTTATCACCATGTTGCACTGTTGTTTGCTGTACTCTTCTATAAGCAACACCTTATATTCATAAATCTACCTACATATTTGAGCTCACGAGAGCTTCACAGGGTCCAGAGCACCGGACGAGACTTCAGCCTTAGAGCTTTGTGCTCAGAGCTCCCAGGCTGCCGTCTGTCTGTCCGTCTGTCTGTCTGTCTGTCTGTCTGTCCCCCTGCGGATGTATAGAATGCGGAGCGTCCCTGTCCGAGACTGGATCAAACACCTGGATGCCAAACTCGCACTTGTGATTTTTTTTTCCTTCCCCTTTCTTGAGCTCACGACTCACCTATCCGAGTTACACATCAGGTGCTTCATCCACCTGCTCCACCTGTGCCCGACCTCCATCGCCACTGTGTGCGGCTGGGAGTGCTTTTAATTCAAAACAAATCATTGCTGTAGCATTTTTTAAAAAGCAAAAGATAAATTTGATGACATATTTCATAACTCGCATTTTCCTGTTTTGTCCTTGTCTCTGTCTGTGTCTGTCTGTCTGTCTGTCTGTCTATCTGTCTGTCTGCCTTTGTGTTTCATATGCACATGATTCCTTTGGACTCCCCCCCCCCCCTGTTTTTCTTTTTCTTTTTATCATATCATTATTCTTTTGGCAATTAAAAAAATTCCACTTTTCTCTTATGGCTTAACTTTTCATTTCATTTCCATTACACTTAACTTGCGAAACAACAACAACAAAAACCAAACATTTACATTGTCCACTCGCCCCACGACTTGCTCCAGCTGCTGGCTACGAAAAGTCCCGGAGCCTGAACAACATTTCTGGGATGACGGGCGCACCTCTGCGTTTGACCCCCATCACTCCTATCAACAGCGCCCCCTACGAACCCTACGACTCTCCCGGACCTCTCCGCCGCTGCCGCTCTCCGATCCCGTCCATTTTGTAGCACAGATGTGGAGGGCAAGCGACAAAGACAAAAACAAGCAACCAAAAAAGAAATGAAAAAAAAATTAAAACATGCACCAAAATAGAGACACTGCAAGCAAATGCACCATGAAGCTAACGATGATAATAACTGTTCGCAATGTAGCAGGGGGGTTAAAGTTCAAAGCTTGTCACCAGGGGAGGGATACAGGGGGTTGGAGGGTGGAGATCCCAAAGCTTTAAAGGCTGAAAAAACATCACAAAGCTTAAAGTCGCAATTCCTAAGACAAAAGTACAGGCTAAATCAGCAATATTGAAGCTTTTTGCTATAAATCCTGGCTTCAGAACAAACAGTAAGGTTATTTCTACGCTGAAATCAATTAGTCACTTTAGTGAGTACTAAGAGTAGACGACCACCTGATTGATGGAATTATAGATCCTGTGCGCATTAGACGCACAACGAGAGCATAAGGTTTTACCTCATCAGATAGCAAAGCTTCACAGATGCCGTCTTTGTACTTAGGAAACTCTAATGCATGCAAGTATAATTAAATAAATCACCAAGGAAATGACTATCCATAAGATTTGCCTTGAAATATTCAAAAGAAATGCTGATCCAAGTGTTTTTTTTTTTTTTCTTGGGGAGTAAAATTATTCATTTTCTTTGGGTTACACACAAAACTGGTACGTGAACATAATGAGGACACAAGTATCATCTCATCAGCATGTAACAGACGTCCGGTTATTTTTAAAAAATATATATGGTTATTATCATTGTCTATTCGAGGAGGTGCAATTCAACCCATCAGCAAGCGCCTGAGAAGGAAAAAAAAAAAAAGGAAATGCACATATACAGTAAGAAGTGCTCTATTTTTGTACCAGGCTTCGGGAAACTGCAATACGGACCGGCTGGGTGTCTCTGGATGGGCAGGACCAGGACATTGAGTCCATGTAAATGTGCTATTTAGCATCATTACTATTTAATCACTACTGCGTGACCAGCGGGTTGGGTGCAAAGGGTTGCGAAAAACATTGTACAAAGGTTGGTCATTTTATCCAGGGCATGTGACCTTCTGCACCGCTTCAGGACGCTCCACCTTTTTTTTCTATCCTAGTGCATGAAGGGAACGTCGTACTCTACAATCTCCTTCTTCCTACATTACTTGATCATAAATATTAAGACATATCAAGACAAGAAGTCGAGCTGGGGTGCTGAGGAACGCAACTCTCAAAGGAAAAAAAAACTAAACAAAAAGACTGAACTTCTCTTTATTCTGCTGTCCATCATCATCATCATCATCATCAAGATCATTCTTATTTTTCATTCTCATCCAACCAGTTACTGTAATTCCTATAGTTTGAATGCAGTAAGTTTTTACGTTCCCTTTTTTTATTTCCTCCTTGTTTTTTTTCTTTCTTTCTGTCTTTCTTTTCTCCTTTTTGTTCTTTCTCTTTTCTCCTTTTTCCCCTTTTTACCTGCCTGCTCTGTCTCTTGGATGCCGATCTTCCCTTTCCCGCCAAAATAAAAAAAGGAGGGAACGTTGACTGGATGCTGGACTGACAAGCGGTCAGTAGGAGAAGAAAAATAAAGACTTAATGCTGAAAGTGATAAAAGAGAAAGAGAGAGTGTGCGTTTGTGTGTGTGTGTGTGTGTGTGTTTGTGTGTGTGTGTGTGTACTTGCAGACATTTTGATGCCAGATCAAAGCCTGTCTCTACATTGTTAACGAAATCCTCCCCTGCAATGCTTAGAAAGTTTCTCCACCCTTTTTTATTTTTTTCCCCTCCTATGTGGGGAAGGAATGTAAAGGAACTGTCAGTAGCGCTCACTTTAATTGTGATCCTGCAACAAACCTTCATCATCCACTGTAACATATACTATTTGTTATATTATGAATATTATTTTTGTATTTCAAACCATTGCTTTTTTATATATATATGTATAGAGAAAATGAAGATTTGTACAATTTTACATTCATACCTGCCTGGTGTGTGTGTGTGTGTGTGTGTGGGTAGAGCATGTATGTGTGTGTCCCCTTATTTTAATTTGACGGTGCCTGCCTCGACGATCATGTCTTGCCTCTTTTCCCCCTCACTCAAACACACATTCAGTGGATGCGTCAAAAACATTAAAAGAAACAGACAACGCTAAAATCACCGCAGAAAGTAACGTGTATGAATCTGCGGGTTTGCGCATGTAGATTTAAAAGATCAGCAGAAATGCGGTATCTTGTTTATTTGCCATGTTTTGTGCACATGGTTATAATTATTAGCTGAGGTTGACATGCAGAGTGTGACGTCTTTATGGGGATTATTGTTTTATAAGAAGTGGCCATGAGATAGCATACGTTTATGGAGGCCGTGAGATATTATTTCAAGTAACCAGTAGCTCCAGTGGAGGTTATGACATTCAGGCCACAGGATGTTATATATAATTCTATGCATAGGTTGCTGACTCATGTTCAAACTCTATTTTTACAATCACAAATACCGCTTATACTGTACAGGGTCGCGAGTGGCCTGTAGCCTATCCCAAGGGACTCGGGGCACTAGGTAGGAATACCATAGTGCCAATCCATCGTAGGGCACAAGCACGCACTCACACACTACGGGCAATTAATAAACAACAATTAGCCTAATCTGCATGTCTTTGGACTGTGGGAGGAAACCCACCAAGCACGGAGACGACATGCAAACTCCACCCCCAACAGATCCAGAGCGGGACTCGAACCCTTAACCCTGGAGTTGCGAGGCCACCGTGCCATATCCAATAATAATGTGCTAAAGATATCATCTTATGACCTTGTTGCCATGGTACAATGGTACCACGGCATACAAATTTAATTTCTTTAGCCCAAATTTCATATTGTGAAACTCGTTGTGAAACAGGAAATAATGAAAATGCAGATAATCCGTCCCAGCCACCCAAAAATATTACTGTATTTAGGGTCGCGGGGACCTGGAGCCTATCCCAGGAGACTCTGGGCACGAGGCAGGGTACACCCTGGACTGTTAGAAAATAATTAAAATGAATTGATGATTCTTTATGGAACTGGCCGCTTTAAAAACCAAACTGAAAGTCGTTCCCTTATCTTCCTTGTTCACACATCTGGCTTATTCGTTGAAAATATATAACATAGAGGCTATAAAGTAATATAATAAGACCACAAGATAACATGTACAGTATACATACAGTAATACATTAAGAGTTAAAAATTTTATACACTACCGTTCAAAAGTTTTAGATCACTTGCAAATATCATTGTTTTTGTTTAGTGATTTATTTTCTACATTCTACAACAATACTGGGGATTTCAAAACTATAAAATAACACATATGGAATTAGGTAATTACGTAACAACAAGAAAAACACCAGTTAGTTGTTATTGTAAGACACAGATGTCGGCCTTTCTGTAATAGTTCCTGCAAGAACAGTATTGTGTCAAGTGCATTCGCAAAATCCGTCCAGCACCATAATGAAACTGTCTCTCATGAAGGCCGTCCCAGGAGGACGAGACCAAAACCTCCCTCTGCTGCAGACGAGAAGTTCATTTAGAGTTATCAGCCTGAAAAATGACCAATTAACAGCAGCTCAGATTAGAGGCGTTATGAAGTCTTTACAGAGCAGAAGTAGCAGAAACATCTCAATATCAACTGTTCAAAGGAGATTCATGGAGTTTTTGGACGCCTTCAGCAAAACTTTACAATGTAGAAAGAAATAAACATCAGGAACCATCATGGAGTTAGAAAGTGTTCTAAAACTTTTGAACGGTAGTGTATATCCAGGCCACAAGACGTATTTGTTAAATTGAAACTATAAGATAATAAAAGGCAACAACATTGTAGTGTAGATACAAGAAATATATTAGAAAGATAATAAAAATTCATTCGGCCACACCCTCACACACTACAGGCAATTTTGATGTTGGATGGATACGAATGGTCCGCTATGGCTACCCCTAACAGGAGCAGTTGAAAGAAGAAGACGACACTACAGGCAATTTGGGAACAACATCTATTCTAATCTGTGTATCTTTTTTACTATGAGAGGAAACCCATCAAGAACAGGGAGAACATGCAAACCCAACACATGGCCTTTCTATATCTGACTTTGTGGCCTCAATATTTTAAAATACTAGAAATATTATCTTGGTCTTATGATTTTGTAGCCTTAATTTATTATCTGATACACTCAACAGTGTAGTTCATTCCCTCCATAGATTATCTTCTGTTTTCAGTAGTTTATCTCGTTGCCATGATACATTATCTTGTAACTGGGTATGTACGGGCTCATGCTCTGGATAGACTATATGATTTTGAGGCCTCAGTATACTATTTCATGGTCTGAATTTATTATCTTGTGACCTTAATATATTATCTTATATCTTCAGTAAATTATCCCAATTAACTTGTGGTCATTACAGTATGATTTTGTGATCTTAGCATACTATCTCATGATCTCAAATTGTTATCTTGTGGTCTTAACGTGTTCATCTGGTGACATTGGGGAAAAACCATTTCATGGCCAGGACTTACTGATGTGGCTACAACATACTGTAGTATCTCATTTCCACAGCTTAGTGACTCATGGCCACAACATAACATCTCATTCCCACGCCTTAATAAGTCGTGGCCATAATATAGTACTTTATTCCCACACCTTAGCAAGTCTTGGCCTCCACATAGTATCTCATTCCCATGCCTTTGTCAGCTGTGGCCACAACATACTGTAATATCTCATTCCCACGTCTTAGTAAATCGTGGCTACAACATAGTATCTGATCCTCACGACTTAATAAGTTGCAGGCCCAGTAGAGTATCTCATTCTCACGCCTTAGTAAGTCATGACCACTACATAGTATCTCATTTCCATGCCTTAGGAAGTCATGGCTACAACATGGTTACTCATTCCCAGGCCTTAGTAAGTCAGAAACAGTATAGTATCATACTCCCACACTTTAGTAAGTCGTGGCAACAACATTGTATCTCATTCCAAAGCATTAGTAAGTCGTGGCCACAAGATACCATTAACACACCAGATCATTACCACACAAGTAAATTGCGGCCAAAGATAGTATCTCATTCTCACGTCTTAGTAAGTTGTGGCAACACATGGTATCTTATTTCCATGCCTTAGTAAGTTGTGGCCACAACATAGTATCTCATTCCCACACTTTAGCAAGTCATGGACACAGTGTAGTATCTCATTTCCGCACTTTAATAAGTCGTGGCTACAACATAGTATCTCATTCTCACGCCTTATTAAGTCGCAGACCCAGTATAGTATCTCATTCCCACACCTTTGTAAATCGTGGCCACAAAATGGTATCTGATTCCCATGCTTTAGTAAGTCATGACCACAACATAGTTTCTCACTATCATGCTTGGTTAGTCAGCGACACAAAATATTATCTCATTCCCATGCCATAGTAAGATGTGGACACAGTATAGTATCTCATTCCCACACCTTAGCAAGTCGTGGCCACAACATGTTATCCTTAAAATATTATTTCCCCACAATGTCCCCAGTTTAGTAGCTATCTTATGTCCTCAGTATTATTATCTCATGGTCACAGTATATTAATTTGTGTTTATATTCATTTTTTTATACACAAAAGAGAAAAAAAAACAACCAGGTCACATGGGGGCCTTACTGTATATATTACAGTTATGAGATAAGGGTCAGGGTGAGTCAGGTGACTTTTTCAGCGTGTAAAATTAGCATGAGATCAGACTATTCATTGAATTCCAACTTGTAAGTTTTTCTCACGCTTTTACTTCCCATATTGTTCCCATGAAGTCAGGTGTGTTTACTTGAACGCAGTTTCAGGGAATAACATTGTGAACGTGTTTTTCATATTTTCACTCGTACATGAAGGCATTATTATTATTATTTTATTAATTTTTTTTGCTTTTAAATGCATCGACGGTTCAGCTGATCACATGCTCATCGCATCTTCCTCCTTGTCCTCCCTTTATCACGGCTTCACCGCTGTGCGAGTGCTGATTAAGGGAGCGGTTCCTCAGACCTACTTCAGGTCTTAATGATGTGTACAGTTTTAAACGATGACTTTGTACTCTATGAATGCATGTTGTTGTTGTTTTTTTTTTTTTTTTCTTTCTCTTGCGAGCAATAAGGAATGTCTGTATGATTATTATTATTGTTATTGTTAAGAATGTTTTGATAAGTGATTTTATCTGAAGCTTTATGTATGTGTACTATATTCATATGGGTGTGTACATATGGATGTGTAAAGATTCATATGCACATACATATTTGTGACATATTGCATGATGGAGGTGTTTGATGAAAATCTTTTATATATATATATATATATATATATATATATATATATATATATAAGGGGCGGGGCTTAATCGTGCATGCGAAAATGCTATCAGGTGGCAGAGACCATAATAACTGTAAAATAAGGTTTATGTTTTATTTTTTTATTTCTTTGTGGAATAATGTTGTATCGGGGCATGTGTAAACTATGGTAGTAACGGTTGATTTGTCACGATCGGAAGCCTTGTGATCATTTCATGATTGATATTTTTTTGTTTCATCTTTTCACAGAGAACTATTCTGAAAGCCCACTGCTTATCAGATATATGCAAAAAGAAGCTGTAACTGTGACGTAAACTAGAACAGGAAACTCCATCTTCACGTGCACGCTCCCGAACGAACACCCAACCTGTCAATCACCTCCCCCCCCACCTCTTCTTCCTCCTCCTCCTCCTCCTCCTCCTCCCTGTAACAACGGTTCCTTCCTCACCAACCTCTCCAACCTTATTTGCATTTTTATTCCTGATTTTTTTATTTAATTTTTTGGTATTTTTTCAATCCTCACATATTCTCTATTCATGCACTTTTCAAGTTCTGCTCTTGTTTTCCTTCTCTCTCAGTATGCAGAACAGATTATTCAGATTTCCCGCGCATGACGGCGGGACGCTCTGCCTCTCGCCGCCCGCCGGGCGCTCGTAGCCGAACCCGTCCCCCGCGGGCCGTCGAGCGTTTTTAACGAGACCTAAATTGATGTAGCACAAACACTATGATGTAGACCAGTAGCAAACGTTTTGTCTTTGTATCTGAAATAATGGCAAATAATGACCGTGAACGAACGCGGAAGACGATGACGATGCTACGACTTCACGTCTTCAGCAGTGCATGTTGTTGTCTCTCTTACTAACCGGAATGCTTCGTCCTGCATCCTTGTGCATCTTGAGATTTTTTTTTTTTTTTTTTTTCCCCTATATGCATTCAAAAAAATGATAAAAGAGTTAGACTACAGGCTCAGGAGAGCAGGAGAAGACAACAATTCATCTAAAAAATGAAAAACGTACAGGAAAGAGCATTTGAACGAACAACCATTAGTCATATATAGAGATTTTATTTTTCACATAATTGACATTAAAGTGACCCAGAATCGTCTCTGTCTCGCACGTCACTACTCAGGTATCGCGCTCTACGTCGGTCTTTTATCAGTGCTTCCAAAAATTCTGCCAACTCTAAATAAAAAGGCAGAAATAATTGAAAAAACAAAAAGATGACGAAGAGGTTAAGTAGGAACGTGTCCTAAACCTAAAGTGTCCACAGGTCTTCCTTTTTCCTACTGTCCTTCTGCTTTTTTTTTTTTTGTAATTCTTTTTTTTTTTCTTCTTCATTTATTTTGCCATAATCTACGACGCTTTACTCTCTCGATGAGTCCTCGCAATCACTTTGACTCTCATTTTATTCTTTTTTATTTTTTTATTTTTTTTATGAATAATTCCTTGGATAATGATATGTTTCAAACAAAAAAAAAGAAGAAGAAAGAAAGAAAGAAAGAAAGGAACATCAAAATGTGATCCGTCTTTAAATGGACGTCTAGCCACCGCCACCACCAAATAAAATAAAAAAAAAGACATTAATTGAGAGTGGGACTGAGAGAGCGAAAGACAGACGGACAGAGTGTATGTGTGTGAGGGACATAAACGAGTGTGTGTTGAAAGAGGATTCGGCGAACAGAAGAGAAGGCGCCGGGAAATGGAGGAGAGTTTGAGGAAGAAGGAGAAAAAAAAGAAAAAAAAACACTGAAAAGAGGAGAGAGAGAAAAGAGAGGAGCAAGGAAGGAAGGAAGGAAGGAAAGCAGGAAGGAAGGAAGGAAGGAAGGAAGGAGGGAAGCTGATCGGCTCCTCAGTGTAAGGATGTGTGTTCTTGCGTACCCGGCGTGTGCTTCCGTATGTGTGCCTTGCTATGTGTGTGTGTCTCCGTCTGCTTTGTGTTTGGTGTGTGTTTTTATTTGTTGTTATTATTTCTTTGGTTCCTTTTCTCCTCCCGCTCTGTTCATGTCTCAAATGGTGCGCTCGTTCTCTATTCCCTATGTCGTAGGCACCCTGTTCAGTAAAGTAATCTAGTCATGAACGTAAGGGCACTTCATGGGGAATAGGGAGGCATTTTGGGACGCAGCCTTGTTTTCTGGGGATTTGGCCGAGCCTGTGCTCCGTCCTGTCCTCGTCAGTCCTCGAGGCCCCTGGTCCTGCCAGATCTCAAACTCTTCCTCAGTCACTGACTGCTTTTGGTTTAAAGGAAAGAAAATGGGAGACGTTTCAGCCCCTCATGTCAAGCAGATCTTGTGGCCCTCAAAGACTGGATCTTTCATTCTTAGGGTGTGTGTGTGTGTGTGTGTGTGTGTGTGTGTGTGTGTGTGTGTGTGTGTGTGTGTGTGTCAGAGAGAGTGTTTGACATTTACAGTACAAGCTTGTTTTTCACCTCTATGTGTGTATGTGCGTGTGTGTGTGTGCGTGTGTGTGTGCGTGTGTGTGTGTGTGTGTGGTTGTGCATGTCTCAGTGAGCCGGCCCGCTTTCTCTTTCTTGCTTTCTACATTTTAGACATTTCACCTGGATTTTAGTTGATGATGTCACTCTTAGACACCTGTGCAGATGTTCTGTGCTTTACAGATGTGCGTCTCTGGCTTTGGCTTTGCATTGATAATATTATTACAAGCTTCTGTTTATCAGCTGCTATGACAGTTTCTAAGTGGTTTTTCCTCCTCTCTCTCTCTCTCTCTCTCTCTCTCTCTCTCTGTCTTTCTGCATCTCTTTTTTTGTCCCGTTGTCCCTCTGTCTTTCACCTTTTCTGTCTCTTACTCTCTCTTTTTCTCCTTATTTGTGTCTCTGATTTGTGTCTTTGTCTCTCTGTCTTTCTATCTGTCCCTCTCTCTGTCTCTCTCTCTCCCTGTCTCCTTGTCCTCCTCTTTCGGTTTATTCCATGTCTCTCTCTCTCTCTCTCTATCTCTCTCCTTCTTGTTTCTGTTTGTCTCTCTGTCTACCTTTGCCTCCATCTTCTTCCTCTTTCTTTTCTGGTCTGACTCTTCATGCGTTCCTTTCTCTTTCTGACCACATTTCTCTCCGTCTCTTTCTCTCAATCTCTCCTCTTTGTCTGTCTGTCTGTCTCTCTCTCTATTTCTGTCCCTGTCTTCTTATTTCTTCCTCTCTCTGTCCTTGTAACCGTTTTTGTATTTTTCTTTGTCTATCTGCCTGTGTCCCCTTGTCTGTCTGTCGTTTTTATCTGTCTCTCTCCCCCTCCTTCTTTTGCACATCTCTCTGTTTTTTTACTCATCTTTCTGTTTCCCCCCATGTCTCTCTCTATCTTTAACTTGGTCTCTATCTCTGTCTGTCTCTCTGTTTTTCTGTCTGCCTCTGTTTCTTTCCTTCTCTTCCGGCTCTCTTTCTTTTGGTCTCTGTTTCTCTCTATTTTTCTTTTGGTACATCACTTTTACTTCTTTCTAATTCTTTGCTGTCTGTCCATCTCCCTGTTGGTATCCCTCTATTTCTCCGTCTCTCCCAAATCTGTCTCTCTCTGTTTTCTTTCTATCTGTCCCTCTCCCTGTCTCACTCTTTCTGTTGCTCTCTCTCTCTCTCTCTCTCTTTTGGTCTGTCTGTCTGTGTGTCTCTCTCTCTCTCTCTCTCTCTAAACCTACAGTGCTGAGTTTCTGAACCGGCCGCTCGCTGTCTCTCTCTGAAGACGAAATCCGTCAGCGCAGCCTAAAAATAATTCCAGATTCCAACTTCATAATGTGAGAGAACACACCAGGACAAAAGAAGCGAGAGAAGAGGAAGATGAGAGGAAGGAGACGGAGCGGTGCTATTATGGCTTGTGTCTCCGCTTATAGATGGAACCCCTGAATGGATGGACCAAGCACAGGCATACTCCACCGTTACGATGGCGGGACTTTCTACGTTCTTCCAAATCGGACAGTCGTCTCAATCTGGGCTTATTCGCACACATATCAGTCTGACGATGGGGAAAGACTTCCTTCCCTCGTTTGCACTCAGCGGTTCCATCTGCTCTCTTTGCATCTTCGAATCTTCTTTTTGAAAAAAAAGAAAAAAAAAAAAGTCATTTGCATGCACTATAGGTGGAAGCTAAAGATTTGGGATTGTTTCCACCGCTTTTTTTTTTTTTTAAGGGCAAAGAAATTTCCATGGAAGGTTTCCCAAGCTTGATTCAACTCTATGCAATTCAGCCACTCACTATTTAAAGAGAGAAAAAAAAAAAAAAAAAAAGCCAAATCAGCAGACGACACTCGACGTCACACACTTTCCAAACGACAGAGGGTCAGGAGGCAGCGTCTGGCACGGACTCGCGTCTGCACTGAAACTCTCCTCTCATGTACTGCAGCTAAAAAACCCTTCGTCAGACCGTTCGCTTCATCCTCCAGACGGGCGAATTCTCATCAGGTCACGTCCAGGTCTCACTCACAGGCATGTGACTATAACAAACAGTACACGGGAAAGACGCTCAGCATCCCTCCGTTCCTGTCTTTCTCGTGTCTCTCTGCAACATCTCAGCATTTCTCCTCCTCTGTAGCTGACCTGCATGGCATGAAAATAAAAACAACAACAGCGACAACAAATGATCGTTAAATCCTGGCTAGATGACGAACGTCCAGGTCGCGGGACGGGACGAGGAAACCGACGAGACGTCTCGATCCTGACCGCGTCCACGGCTACGCGACACGGTGGACTTTCTGTTGATGGACGGAGGGGAGAGGGGGGGTGAACTTTAAAAGAAACACTTAAATGAGGAGAGAAAAAAAAAAAAGAAACACACCAATAATCCGAATGCAAATTGAAAAAAAAAAAAAAAAGAAGAGAAAGAAATGCATTTTCTGACTTTGTTTACCAGCATGATAAAAAAAAATTGCATGACTCTGCTTCGAAAAAAGTCCTCACCCAACGTCCCCCCCCCCAAACACACACAGACACACACACACACACACTTTAACAAAAAGAGGAAAAAAAAAAAAAAGCAAAAAGAGGGCTTGGAATTATTAGAAATTATTAAAAGAGCAAAATCCCTTGCAGGTTTATGTTATATGCAACTACATTAAAAAAGTTATATTATTTAAATAAGAAAAAAAGCTATATTTTGTTTTACTAAATAAAAGTAAAAAAAAAAAACGGGATATATACTGTATGTAGGACTGCGAGATACAGTCAGAGTGTAGATATTAGACACCCCTGAGGAATACCTGCTATTGACTATAAAACTAGTTCTGCTCTTCATTTCCATACAAAAACAAAAACCGCCTTTTTTTCCCCCCAGATTTTTAAAAAAATCCTATCCGTTCCTAATCTTAACTCGTCTTGTCCTGGGAATTTATATCTTCCACCATGTGCGATTGGTCACAATCCATGCAATTACACATTCATTCATACTGAAGAAGCACTTACAGTAGGACTTGTTGACCTTTGACACCGTTGTCAGATCAGAGTGGCTTTCCTCTTGTTTATGAGTTTAAAGACGATTAAAGACTTTCCAAGAGAGATTTCTGTAGCACAAAGCTGTAAGAGCTTAAGTTGAAGCCTGCGTTAAACGGTGCTGTGCAAAAGTCTTAGGTCATTACCAGTTGTGTTTTAAAGCAAAATATCTGTCCAGTGGATGCGAAAAACAAAATCTACACCCAGATCCATTTCTCCTGTGAGCACATGCAACACCTTAGGGACGATGTTAGGGTTAAAAGCTCTATTCGACACATGTCGCAGCAATATATTCTTAATTAGTTTGATGCAGTTAGAACAGGTTAAATATAAAACTATAGATTTTAAAGATTGTTATTAGATCATCAAGTTGCTAAATACAGTAGGATGAAACGAAACGGGCTTTTTAATATCAGCCATGTGCTACCATAATAGACCACGCCGCCATATTAGAAATATTTGTCTCCACATTATGACCATGTAACCATATTATGCCATGGATACGGAAATTCACAGATTGTCACATGACTGTTCATTAGACGTCACTTAGGGACTTCATCAGTTCAAGTCAAGGATAAAGATGAATAAGTGACCTTCCAGAATATCAAAACGTCATGTGACACCTGGGACACTCTGGATCTTTACGCACTTCTGATGCAGATATTATAAAATGATATTAAAAGTTGTAAAGTCAATTTAGACTTTGATTTGTGAAGTCAGACGAGCTACACTGAGAAAAATGATTCTTGCTTTGTGTAGCTTTTACTTATGGATATAATGTCTGTTTTACTAAGTTTGTAAAATACTTCATTGTTTTAACCCAATCGTACAAATTTCTACCATTATTCGTTATTATTTATCGTTGTGTCGCCAACAATTTATTGTTGAGACACATAGAGATCGCTGTCATCTGTCCGTTTCATTCTATCCTTCTATAGAGTTGATAGAACCTTTATTAGGAAGCATAGATGTGCACTCAATATTTCATTCTCTAATAACGCCACTTGTCCTGTTGGACATTAAGAAAATGTAGCACGTTCAATGGGCAGGTGACATGTCCTCCATGGAAGACACACATGTTTCTTACTCGAGTGGTACTTCTGCCCTTGATTTCACCTTGCCGTTACATAAATCATATTTTTCAACGTTTTCGTCGAAATTCAGTCCATTTTAAATACATGTTCATTCTTGACACTTTTATTATTAGAACATAGTTTGTAATTTGTGAAGCAATTTTAGGAACATGTCGCCTTATAGTAAGTATATTAACGAAAGCGATGCAGAAGGCATCTGTAAATCAATACAAATACCTTTAATCGTTTACTCGCGACAAAATAACAGCAGAAGCTTCACTACCCGACACGCTGCAGTGGTCGAGCTGCGTTATTGTAAGATTTCCAAAGTCACCTTCACTGTTAATCATCATTTTGTCCATTCTTTATGCTGCCCTCAGGGCATTGCTTAATGGAAATGAGCTGTGCCAGGATTCTTTTGTTAGATTAAAACAATGATGTCATTGATGCACATGTAATATAGCAACCCCATGCACACTAAAATACCAGTGAAGAAGTGGTTTAAGCTGTAGTAAATATACAAATAGTCGACCAGTTGCATTAGTCCATCAGATTATTTGTTACTCACTGGTCTTTAATGTCAAAAGGAAATTAATTTGATGTTTTTCCTGTTAAAACCCTTCTTTCTTGTTCTTTCGGAGCAAAGCTGCGTAATTACTAATAGTAATGTTTTAGTTAAAATAATAACAAACACTCAAAGACTATAGAGTAGAAGATGTTACATTGAAATGTTAAGGTTTACTTTGAGCATCATGGCACAACATGATATGCAGCTTGTAATAAACTGCCTAGCCAGTATAGACTAGCCAGTGCAACGTAACTGAATGACTTACAGTACAGTACTGTGCTTGATCCAGCCCTCGTTTCTTCATATTTTACTTCCAAAGAGACAGGCTTACTTGTAATTCTACGTAATCTTGAGGAATAGTTTTCCAGACTTCCTGGCGGACGTTTTTTTCATCTCTCATGTATTTTCAGTCTAATTTCAGACGAATGTTTTTTGTTTGTTAAGCCACACAGTGACCTATGAATCATTTAAACATAAAAACATCTAACTTAAGGCATGAATCAGTGAGAAACAGGTGCAGATGATGACAGACGATCAGGCCAGTGATTAGTTATACTGCTGATGCTGAATGCTGAGTGGTTGGAACAGACGAGAGGGGAAATGAGGTCGCTGCTGAGGTTTTATCTTCTTTTAAGATTAACTTTAGGCACTTTGTAGTCTGTCGCATTTGTTCCCATTTCATCAGTTTAATCTACATCATTTATTAAGAAGAAACGAGGGGAAGCTAAAGACTTTTGCACAGTACTGTATGCAAGTGCTCGGTAAATGACAGGTGACTGGTGTCTTTAAATACCATATACGAAAGAGAAAATAACTCGTCTGGAAGGAATTTATAAAGTTTTTTATAAGAAATTTTTTTTATTAAGACACATGATATTTCTGCATTTAATAACATTTTAGCAATATTTTGCACCATTTCAAACTAATAAACAGTTGCTTTAAATATATTTTTTCCACTGACCTAAGACTTCTTCACAGTAATGTGTCTATTGAGGTTTTGGAATTCATTTTTTGTTGTTGTTGTTTTTTGCATTAAAATAGTAGCCACGCTAGCGAAGCAGCATTTCCAAGAGATTAGAAGTGTATTTTGATTTATTCGTTTTTTTTTGTCCTGTTATATCCTATATGAACCCATGCATTCCATTTCCATCTAATCTCCTAATCATGTCAATACAGTAATAAAGACGGTAGCAACCGCTGATGTGTAAGAGCAATACCATTAATTAATGACTTTTTTTCAGTCTGTTTTCTGTTCCTTCCCAACCCTAAAGTGCTTTAAACGCCAAAATATGGCCACGATTCCATCCTGACCCGACAGTAGCTAAACGCTGCTCTCATTCTGTCATTTATTTGATTCTCCTAATGAAATTCGAAATCTGAAATTATTCAGGTCTTCCTTGGCCACTTTACGGTGGAAGAGGTGATGAGATGTAAAGGAAAGGATGCTGCTTCTTTATCGAGTGCAATTTAATAGGAAATGTGTTCAGGTTTAAATGGATTAAAGACCAGGATGTTGGTTCCTACGTCACATGCCCGTTTCTTTTATTATCAATAATATTTTGGACTCCAGGAAGGTGAGAGAGTGGGAATGCAAACTGGACCAATTATGTATTTAATGTGACCTTTTGTACTTCGTATTGACGGTAAAGTACAGTGAAACTACCTATGCAGGGTCGGCATCAGTCTCCGGCCGAGTCGGCGGACAGTTACTTGTGGAAAAGCAGATAAACCGCACAAGGAGGAGGAGCTGGAGGAGAGTGCAGGTCAAGCTGATAAAAGGGCTATGTAAAAAAAGCGTGTGCATGGAGTTTGCATGTTCTCCCCGTGCTTGGTGGGTTTCCTCCGGGTACTCCGGTTTCCTCCCACAGTCCAAAGATATGCAGATTAGGCTAATTGGCGTTCCCAAATTGCCCATAGTGTGTGAATGAGTGTGTATGTGTGTGTGCCCTGCGATGGATTGGCACCCTATCCAGGGTGTACCCCGCCTAGTGCCCGAAGTCTCCTGGGATAGGCTCCAGGTCCCCCGCGACCCTGAATACAGGATCAAGCGGTCTAGAAGATGAGTGAGAGTGAGTGAGTAATAATAGTTAATGAATAAAAACATGAAACACCAGATGTATCTTTACCGAAGATCAGCATGTTAAAATAATTATGGTGGCGTTTAGCTATTTTCACATTAATTCATCCTGAAATGTCCTGTGACACAGGAAGTGAGGCAGCGCTCCTTACTGAGGCTACGCAGAAAAGCCAGTTTCTGTTCATGCCATCCAGTTTAAGCAATAATTTCGATTCGTTTTCGTCTTTATGTCTTAATTTCAACGCTCCTTTGTTGTTGTGTCCTGCCTTCATGAGAAAGAAATCGATTTTCCCCAACATCGACAAGACAGAGCTTTATATAGAAACGACTTTGCTCGTATGTGTGTGGGGTTTTTGATTGAGAAACTAAGTGAAATTACTCGCCCCTGCCCTAAACACTCACGCACAGACAGACACACACACACACGGCTTAATACAGCACTCAGCTCATCATGTGCATACATTTCCTCGAAGCCTAAATATGTAACATATCAGAGAGGACTAGAGCAAAAAAATAGATGAATAAATAAAAATAAAGCACCCACTCTCTCTCTTTCCTGTATGCATTCCTCCTCGTCCTTCTCTCCTCTGCTTCACATCCTTCTCTATTTTTGAGAAAGAAGCTCTTTTGCATCCCTTGTTCTTGTGTTTTTCTATCATATTGTTTGAGATTGAATTATACTGCATGCACGGGATAAAAAAAAAAATGAAAGTCTCAAATTATTTGCAAATGGCCAGAATGTGATAACCGTCTTTTTCTTCACCTTTTTCTTCACCTTCTTCTTCTTCTCCTCGGTCGTTCTTTTTGCTCAGATTTGGAAAAAGGAAGAAATGTCTTTATTATTATTATTGATTTTATTATCATTAAGTCATACATGTGCCTCTATCTGTTTTACGCACTGCACTTGGAGTTTGCATTTCCAACAATTCTCATTTCATTTTATTTTGCACAAATAGGCAAAAATTAAACAAACGTAAGAATCACATCTGAAATATTTGTGCAAATCAATTTGGTGCTTCGTCCGTTCATCCCTTTCATACACAGTTGAGAAGACAGAGAGAAAGAACAGCAAGAGAAAGACGGTTATCCAAACGGAGAAGGGTTTATGCTATTAAGACCGATGCTGGACACAGTTTTAATGTCATAATATGTTTTGAAAAAAAAAAAAGAAAAAAAACACACACACACACACACACACACACACACACACACACACACACACAACAGAACTGTATAAAAATATATTTCAATGGAATGTTTATTGTTTACCTTTTATATTTTTGAAACATGTAAAGAAAAAGATTAATAAACTACTAATTTAACAAAGTTTGAGAAAAACCGAGACTTAAAACATTATCCTGTTGAAGGTACGAATGTTTGAAGGTGAATGCTTACTTACCTGATTAACAAAAAAAAAAAAAAAAAAAGTCTTCATTACGAATAGGGAAAATAAAAACACATGAAATGGTACAAAAAAATATGAAGAAAAAAGTACATTTAAAAAGAAAAGCTTATGAAAATCAATAAAAAATATAAAAGCTTTGGCCAAAATTTTCAATACGTGTCCTGTTTGCTTATTTCTTGGTTTAGTGTGGAACTGATTTTATTGTGGTAGCGCCTGTGGTGTTTGTGTATTTTAATTTAAATTTCTGTGTTTAAACAAATGTGCCTTTAACTTTTCCTGTTTTTAATATATATATATATATATATATATATATATATATATATATATATATATATAGTGGTGTGAAAAAATATTTGCCCCCTTCCTGATTTCTTATTCTTTTGCATGCTTGTCACACTTAAATGTTTCTGTTCATCAAAAACCGTTAACTACACTATTAGTCAAAGATAACATAATTGAACACAAAATGCAGTTTTTAAATGAGGGGTTTTATTATTTAGGGAGAAAAAAAATCCAAACCTACATGGCCCTGTGTGAAATAGTAATTGCCCCCTGAACCTAATAACTGGTTGGGCCACCCTTAGCAGCAATAACTGCAATCAAGCGTTTGCGATAACTTGCAACGAGTCTTTTACAGCGCTCTGGAGGAATTTTGGCCCACTCATCTTTGCAGAATTGTTGTAATTCAGCTTTATTTGAGGGTTTTCTAGCATGAACCGCCTTTTTAAGGTCATGCCACAACATCTCAATAGGATTCAGGTCAGGACTTTGACTAGGCCACTCCAAAGTCTTCATTTTGTTTTTCTTCAGCCATTCAGAGGTGGATTTGCTGGTGTGTTTTGGGTCATTGTCCTGCTGCAGCACCCAAGATCGCTTCAGCTTGAGTTGACGAACAGATGGCCGGACATTCTCCTTCAGGATTTTTTGGTAGACAGTAGAATTCATGGTTCCATCTATCACAGCAAGCCTTCCAGGTCCTGAAGCAGCAAAACAACCCCAGACCATCACACTACCACCACCATATTTTACTGTTGGTATGATGTTCTTTTTCTGAAATGCTGTGTTACTTTCACGCCAGATGTAACGGGACACGCACCTTCCAAAAAGTTCAACTTTTGTCTCGTCGGTCCACAAGGTATTTTCCCAAAAGTCTTGGCAATCATGGAGATGTTTTTTTTTAGCAAAATTCAGACGAGCCTTAATGCTCTTTTTGCTTAAAAGTGGCTTGCGCCTTGGAAATCTGCCATGCAGGCCGTTTTTGCCCAGTCTCTTTCTTATGGTGGAGTCGTGAACACTGACCTTAATTGAGGCAAGTGAGGCCTGCAGTTCTTTAGATGTTGTCCTGGGGTCTTTTGTGGCCTCTCGGATGAGTTGTCTCTGCGCTCTTGGGGTAATTTTGGTCGGCCGGCCACTCCTGGGAAGGTTCACCACTGTTCCATGTTTTTGCCATTTGTGGATAATGGCTCTCACTGTGGTTCGCTGGAGTCCCAAAGCTTTAGAAATGGCTTTATAACCTTTACCAGACTGATAGATCTCAATTACTTTTGTTCTCATTTGTTCCTGAATTTCTTTGGATCTTGGCATGATGTCTAGCTTTTGAGGTGCTTTTGGTCTACTTCTCTGTGTCAGGTAGCTCCTATTTAAGTGATTTCTTGATTGAAACAGGTGTGGCAGTAATCAGGCCTGGGGGTGACTACAGAAATTGAACTCAGGTGTGATAAACCACAGTTAAGTTATTTTTTTAACAAGGGGGGCAATCACTTTTTCACACAGGGCCATGTAGATTTGGAGTTTTTTTCTCCCTTAATAACGTAAACCTTCATTTAAAAACTGCATTTTGTGTTCAATTATGTTATCTTTGACTAATAGTTAACGGTTTTTGATGAGCAGAAACATTTAAGTGTGACAAACATGCAAAAGAATAAGAAATCAGGAAGGGGGCAAATATTTTTTCACACCACTGTACATATATATATATATATTGTAAGGATTTCTTGTTTTTGCTAGACCCCGTCTAGTCAGTGCTCAGCCTGTACTTTGCTTCCCGCCTGGTACCAGGGAACCCCTCAATAATACACAAGTCCGTGATCAGTGAGACGTTCCAAGTTTATTGTGGAAGACACCAGTATATATACCACACACACACAAAGAACCAAAGAAGAGGGTGCAGAAGTGTTTACATTTGAGCAGGAATGTTTAGAAAAGATAAGGAAAAGAAGAACATAAAAATTAGGAGTAGCTCTGCATTTACGAGCGTTTAACAGTTTTACGACCTTTAACATAAACTACTATAGGATGTGTTTATTGAAAGTGCAGCTTGTGTCGAGGTAAGAGAAAGAAGTAACATTCTGTTCTCACGCACACAGAATATCATGAAACATACTAAAAATCAAATATTCCCTACAGTTCCCCCCTTTTATTCATAAGAAACATCGTTGAATAAAACTCAGAACTTTCAAGAAGTCGCCGGCGGATAATAGGTCATCGGACACGGCGCAGGAACATAACCTGAAACATACTTATACAAAAAATTTTGCACACAGCGAAGAATGCATGGACCTAAAATACACAACAACAATAAAATAAACAAAACCGGTACGACAAGAGAGAGATAAGGAGCCCATTGTCCAAACAGAGTATACCAAACTCCCCAGCCTACTTGACCCTTCTCATCATCCTTTAACTGAGAAGCAACCTCGCGCATCTTTTCCAAAGCAGTAGAAATTTTTCCATGTTCATCATCATTAGCTGGGATGTATGTACAACAACTATCACCTACCATAGCACAAACACCCCCTTTCTCGGCGAGGATTAGATCAAGGGCCATTCTATTCTGTACCGTGGTCAGTCGAAGAGCAGTTAATTCACCTTTAATACCTTCAACAGCAATATTGGTGGCATTAACAAAAGTAGCTAACCTGTAATGTGTTACCTCAATCTGATTCCATAACTGAGTCACACCATACTGAGGGAAAAAAGCATGCCAAAATTTAACGGCTTTAATCTGTAACTGATGATCAGGGGGAGGGAATGGATCACTATCTCGCTTAAGGCGAGCATGATGTTGGGTTCCACGTGGGTTTCGTGTGACCAGTGTAAAAGAACCTCTAAATTGAGAAGGGGCACAAACTCCTGCCCAGTTAGCGGGGAGGAAAATGTAAACAGCCTTATCACAAACCCAATACCAATCTGAATAGTGATTAATGGTCCCACGTGGGCCAGGGTGAATTAATGAGCAATTACCTTCAGGACAAGAACCATCTGGAGAATAGGGAAAATATGCTTCACTACACATATCTAGATGCATGTTTCCAAGAAATACAGAACCGTTTCCCATGAAGCAGTAAGGATATTTAAAGTTGGGCAAGGTGAAGACCTGGAAAGCAGTGACGAGAGCTCTTTCCCTCGTGCTGAAGCGGAGGAGACTAATATCTAAAGCGGTAAGTGAATAAGCACAAGGGTTTGAGGAATTATGATCGTAGTGCATCAGCCTGCACCACCAGTCAGACCCTGTTTGATTCAAGAATAGGCTATGTGTTAGGTGAGAGCTAATATACCGAGTAGCATTTCGACAGAAGGAACTAATACAAACTCGCGCAGCCATGGAAAGAGCTGATTCATTACCAGGTAAGGGTCTCAGTGACGTCTGTCCTACAGCAGAAGGGAAATGTTGGCACACATAACAAGAATCATTGGTATATTGCTTAGCGGTCCAATTAGCGAATCGCCAAAAAACATTATCATGTGGATGAGGTTGCACTATGTACAACAATCTCTCATTCAAGATTAAGAGGACAAAGAGAAACTTCATTCTAAGGCGGGAGAGGTTACCACCTTACTCCAAGTGCTGTTCTATAAACTCTACAGAATGAAGTGTGACCAAAAGAATACACAGAAATATAACAGGTTGAGTGTAAACCTGTGTGTGTGAAAAATCTTGTTCGCAATGTCAAACATATAAATAACTACTAGTGGTGAACTATTGCCTTTCTTGACGCTACAGTGCTCAGAGTGCGGGCACGCCCAATCTGCACTCGTCCCACCTTACGAGGCGCTAAGACACCACCAGGAATGGTAAACTAATAGCAATAGTGAAGTCGTTCCGTGGCAACCCAAGACAATCCCTCTGTGTCACGTCACGGGTTGGTCATCACTGCAGCACGTCTTCAGTCTAGGAAACAACAAAAATCACAGAGAAAGAAAGATAATAATACACAAACATTTATTCATCCTTTGATCGCACGCCGACAGGACATCTCTTCAGCCTAGTAGCATGGATCCACTGTGGAAAAAGATCAGTTAGGACAGCAGTACGAGTAATTGCGATTATTTCTGCTGGTCCGTCATATTTACAATCTCCCAGTTTTCTGGGGGTCAAAGATCTTACCAGAACAGTATCTCCCACATTAAAAGGATGTGTGGGTTTTGTTGAGGGTACTGGAGTCACATTAGCAATTCGTTCATAATGTTTGTTCAGAGTATCTATTAGGGCAGCAGAATATTCAGCAATATGTACATCAAGATCAGTTGTTCCTATCGCGGGTTTACCTTTCCTCCATGGCACGGGAAAAGGTCTGCCAAATATAATTTCATGTGGTGACATGTGCACATCTTTTCTTGGTGTCATTCTCATTTCAGCTAGAACAGCAGGTAACCGATCAACCCAGTTTTTACTCCCCATAGTTTGCATTGCTTTAGACAGTTTTTCTTTCAGTGTCCTATTTGTTCTTTCGACTATACCTGATGACTGTGGATGATAAGGAATGTGAAAATGCCAGGACAGTGAAAGATATTTACACAAATTCTGTGTTACCTGTGATGTAAAAGGTGTTCCTTTATCCGAGTCAATAGCATGAGGAACGCCATAACGAGGTATTATTTCTTTCGCTAAGACTCGGGTCACCACCTTTGCATTCTCTCGAGCACACGGGAAAGCTTCCACCCACCTTGAAAACTTGTCTACCAAAACCAGAAGATATTTGAATGGGCCACATGCAGGCATATGTGTAAAATCAATTTGCCACTCTGCAAACGGAGCAGTAGGTAAAGGAAGACTTTCGTGTTTACCTAAACCCTTTGTCACATTATTCTGAGCACACACCAAACATCTAGATATTAATAAATCTATTGTTCCAAGCATGTTAGCTATGCAAAAGAGTTTTTTCATATCTTCCTTAACCCCCCTTCGTGCACGATGTGTAACACCGTGGAACTCGCGCACGAGGAACGGAAGACAATGAGACGGCAGGCACAAACGGCCATCAGCACAGTACCATAAACCATCAGAAGCAACGTAGGCGCCCTGAGCTTGCCAAAAAGAGGAATCATTCGGCGTGGCTGAAGCTTGCAAAGACAATAAATCTACATCGGGAATCAAAGAGCTAGCAAGAAAAGATGTATTGATCAAATCAGAACCAGAATCAGGAAAGAAAATCTGTTTTTGAGCTGCTTTTTTAGCAATACGATCAGCTAGCGAATTCCCTCGCACTTCTGTAGAATCACCAGAAGAATGAGCCTTAGTTTTTACAATAGCAAGAGTACCAGGTAGATGGCATGCGTCTATTAAATCCTGAACAAGAGAAGAATGAGAAATTAGCTTACCCTCAGCAGAACGAAAACCCCTGGATTGCCAGATGCGGCCAAAGTCGTGAGCGATACCAAAAGCGTAACGAGAATCAGTGTATATAGTGACATCTTTTCCTTCAGAAAGAACACACGCACGAGTTAGAGCAAAAAGTTCAGCTGCCTGAGCAGATGAGAAAGGGAGAGAGTAAGCTTCAATGGTTATATCTGGCAGTGCACACACAGAATAACCACAGAGAAATTTCCCATCATATGGTTTTGAACAGGAACCATCTACAAACAAAATGTCACCAGTTGTTAATGGAGTAGAAGATAGATCAGGACGTATACTAGTGGAGTGAATAATCTCTGAACAACAGTCATGATCTGTGTCTATTAGCGTGTCATCCTGTGCATTGATCAAGCGTGCCAGAGCATATCCGAGGGTGTCAAAAGAAGAGGTGGTTTTTATCTCTAAGTTACTTGTAGAACACAGGATAATCTCATACCCAGACCGTCTCTGAGCCGTCATGTGTTGTGTTTGAATGTTCTGCAGCACTTGTTTAACCTGATGTGGAGAATACAAAATTAAAGGATTAGAGAGAACAATCTTTTCAGCATCTTGTACCATCACCGCACAGGCGGCCACAGCCCTGAGACAGGCAGGCAAACCTTGTGCCACAGCATCTAAAGTTTTAGATAAGAAAGCACATGGTCTCATCCCCCCCCCATGCTCCTGTGCCAATACAGCAGAAGCGGTGCCCCCGTGCTCACACGCATATAGATGGAATGGTTTTTGATAGTTAGGCAGGCCCAGTGCTGGAGCAGAACATAGGGCCTTTTTCAGTTCCTTGTATGCCTCAATCATGTCAGCAGTCCATGTCAGAGGCTGTTGGAGCGGATCATTGTGTGAGATGGCTGTCCTGATGCGTTTATCGTAGAATGAGCAGTCAGGAATCCACTGACGACAGTAGTTGATCAGTCCCAGGAAAGCCATGAGAGCATGTTTAGTGCTGGGACGTTTAGTGTCGAGAATAACCTGGATTCGTTCCTTTGAGAGCCCTCTTTGGCCTTGGGAGAGTTCAAAACCCAGGTATTTCACAGTGTCTCTGCAAAACTGTAATTTAGTCTTTGATACCTTGAAACCCTTCTGTGCCAGGTGTTTCAGGAGACAAATGGTGGCTTCTTCGCAGATGGCAGGCGAAGCGGCAGACACCAGTAGATCATCCGCGTAAGATAGGACAACAGAATCAATGGGGAGAGTTAGATCACCAAGTGCATCTCTTACTACAGCCGAAAAAACAGCCGGTGAGTCAACACAACCCTGCGGAAGACGAGACCAGGTGAACTGCCGCCCCCTGTGGGTGAAGGCGAACAATGGCTGTGTCTGCTCTTCCACAGGAACACTGAAGAAGGCAGAGCAAAGGTCGATAACAGAGAAATGCGAATGATGACAAGGTATAGAGGAGATGATGGACAGCACATCAGGCACAACAGGTGCTACAGGGACAATTATGTCGTTTATTTTTCTCAAATCTTGTGTAAATCTCCACGTACCATCAGGTTTCAGTACTGGATTAACAGGTGTGTTATAAGAACTTACACATGGTTTAATAACACCCTGCTTGAGCAATGAGCTTAAAATTTCATCTATTCCTGAGGCCTTGGCCTCGGAGAGTGGATATTGTTTGATGTACACAGGTTGCAAATGTTTTAATTTAGCTTCATAAGGAACACAGTGTACTAACCCCACCTCATCCTTATGTTCAGCCCACAGACTGCTCGGCACACATTGAAGGGCAGCAGGAATAGAGCTGTTCTGTGAAGAAAGGAAACAATTATTTACACGCATATTTGTGAGGTGGGAAAAAGGAACTGAATCAGGCACTTCAACAGTGAGTTTTGCGCCAGAAAAAGTCAAGGACATGTGTAATCTGCTCATTAAATCGCGTCCTAGCAGATTAAAAGGACAATCAGGCATACAGACAAAACGATGAGAGAGATGAATTCCCTTATCTAAAGGACATGTTACAGTTACCTGAGGAGTGAAATAATTTCGTTGAGCAACCCCTTCAATTCCCACAGAGCTGATACTTTTATTCGAAAGCGGTCCCTCATAATCACGACCTAAAGACGACATTGTAGCTCCCGTATCCACCAAAAAAGAGAATACAGAACCATCTATACACAATTCTATAAAGGGCAACTCATTAACCTGAGGTGACTCGAAAGTACAAAGTAACATCGCGGGGCTGGAACTCTGCGGGCATCCCTATGCATCATATGCTCCTACCTGCATCCCTGAGAAGGGATTGGGTCTATATTGCTGCTGCTGTTGTTGTGGTTGTACTCGCTGTGGTGGCTGCTGTGAAGGATTAGGAGAAAACACCTTATTAGCATCATGCCACTGATCATCATTCAATCGATTGTACACATTTTGTCCACTACGTCCCTCATCAAGGGCCTTCGTGCGACATTCACGAGCCCAATGACCTTCTTTATAACAATAATAACAATAACCAGATCTACGGGGTGCACTCTGACCCTGCAGACCTCCTCTACCTCTTCCACAGCCTCCTCTGACTCCTCTACCCCCCTTTTTTCCACCTCTGTGTCCTTCACTCTCCACAAACAAACATGCCACTTGTCTGTTTTCTAAAATACCGTCTCCTTCCAGTGTTCTCACACGCTCACCTAATTTTTTAATAGTCGTTGTAGAACGGTCTGACAATTGAAACTTTAAAATCTTCATGATTTCTGGTCGACAATTATTCAAGAAGGTGGTAAGGAAAAGTGGGTTAGGGTTTTCTTCAGGGAGGGGCATACCACCCAAAAGGGTCCAGGTCTCTCGAAACCTCTCCAGAAACCTGGATGTGGTCTCACTCTTTTCTTGTTTACAATTAGTTACCTGTGACAGATCCTGACTAGCTTGTTGACGTGCAAGAAGATAAGTAGTTAGCTCATCTTTTAAAAGTTTCATAGCCTCATTAGAATTACCCCAAAGAAAATCATATTCCTTCTTTTTTCGTCTCCCCCCTCCCTCTACGTCTTCATGTTTCACCACTACAGTCCATCTGTCTTTTTCAGGATCTAAACATTTTACCGTCTTTATCAAATCAGCCTCATCGTACCCATCTCCCAAAACCGACTGCAAAATAAAGCGATAATCCGCACCCACGAGCTGACAGTGCCTGGAAGCCTTTATCAGCATATCAACAAAATGCAAAGGTTTGTTGGGAGAAGGGAGCATCTTAATAATGTCCTTCAGCGTGCTTACGGATGGTGGAAGGATTTTTGGACCCTTTGGTCCCATAGAGAAAACAAACGCAGGGTTTTCTTGTCGAGGTTTGGGGCGAGACCTCTCATCCGGACCTTCATCGTCCGAGTTATCAAAATCCTCACCATCAGTATCCTCGGGATCATCCGAAAGAGGGCTCTCAGGAGTTCGTCCTGACACCTTCTTGGGAGTCTTTCCCTTTCCTGAGGCACACACTTCCGACGAAGGTGAGCACGGTTTTGTGGGTACGAGAGAGACAGGCACAGATGGGCAGCTCACAAAAGGATTAGTGGGATTCAAATTAGGATAAATTTTCTCAATTATTTGTTGGTTAGATGCTGATGTTTCTATGTCAACATGATATGGAGGAGGGATCGGAAAGGTTGAATGAACGGGCGGCTTGATTTTAGTTTCGGATGTGACCTTTGGAATCTTTTTCTTCTGTATTTTAGTTTCTTTTATGTCTAAGTATTTATCCCAAAGAGCTTTCATTTCTACCCATTTTTGATAACATGAACCCATGTAAGGATAATCCCATCCTGGGTCACCCATACCCTCATATATCTGAGAGTAAGCAGAGGCTAGATATTCAGGCTTAAAAGTACCTCCGCGTGGATAGGTTAACAATTGAAATTGTGGTTCAGTCCACCCTGATAAATTATCAAGCCAAGGTGTGGTAAAATAAGTGAGTCCACACCTATTCATCCAGTCGCGCGGAACCTCTTCTGGGTCCGGCTTTGGATAAGTAGTTGTGTTCTTATTACCCATTTTATAAATGTGAATTAACCCGCGACAGAAAGAACCAATATCTTCAACAAAAAACACACAATACAACAACAAAAGACAACAAAAAAGAGCTCAACAAAGACAAAAAACAAAAAAGAGCGGGCAACAGAATACAGCTTCCACACTATGCTTCAGTTCAAGGAACCTTTCAGAAGCGAGCGCGCGCTATACTGGCGTAAAAGCCACAAGACAATCCTCCCCCGTACTATATATGGTCCAGATACCAAAAACCAGGGAGCGTGCTTGCTCTATCCTTATAGAGAAAAATAAAAAAGCAGCACTCACCTGATTAGAGGTATCCCGGACGAGCCCCCAAATTGTAAGGATTTCTTGTTTTTGCTAGACCCCGTCTAGTCAGTGCTCAGCCTGTACTTTGCTTCCCGCCTGGTACCAGGGAACCCCTCAATAATACACAAGTCCGTGATCAGTGAGACGTTCCAAGTTTATTGTGGAAGACACCAGTATATATACCACACACACACAAAGAACCAAAGAAGAGGGTGCAGAAGTGTTTACATTTGAGCAGGAATGTTTAGAAAAGATAAGGAAAAGAAGAACATAAAAATTAGGAGTAGCTCTGCATTTACGAGCGTTTAACAGTTTTACGACCTTTAACATAAACTACTATAGGATGTGTTTATTGAAAGTGCAGCTTGTGTCGAGGTAAGAGAAAGAAGTAACATTCTGTTCTCACGCACACAGAATATCATGAAACATACTAAAAATCAAATATTCCCTACATATATATATATATATATATATATATATATATATATATATATATATATAGTACCGTGCAAAAGTCTTAGGCACCATATTATATGCTGTACCTATTTAGTTATATATGTTTATCATGTCTGCATAATTATGTACAAAATCATTCAGTATTTCCATATATAACTTAAAATTAATAAATAAATACCATTACAGGAGAATATATGCATGGCTGTAAAGAAAAAAAGATATAATACAAGTCAGACCAGTTTTCAGATGGAAACAAAAAAACCTATTGTACGCTCCTGGGATTTGCATAAAAATATAAAGGAGCGAGTGTGACAAAATTACCAGAAGAACACATATTCTCCAGCAAGCTCAGTAAAACCTACCAACTGTTTTACTTATAGTAAGCACATATTAGGTTTTTTGTTTCCATCTGAAAACTGGTCTGTCGACAGCAGTGGTTCTCAAAGTGTGGGGCCCAACTAGTGGGGAATACAGACATGACAGGTGGGGCGCAATGAACGGGGGGAAATTAGTGGAAAATAATAGGAAAGTACCTATTCTAATTCATGCTTTTCTTTATTGAGAATGATAATTTAACGCTCAAAACTAAACAATCACACACAAATAAATGGATCATTAATACAAGTAAATTTAAAATAACATCAGTTGTGGGCTGGAAGAAAAAGTGGAACCATAGTGCAACAATAATGGTTTAACGTTGGACCAACTTGAGAAGCGCTGCTTGAATCACAAACGTGCGCGACCCACTGGGCAGACTCTGATAGAAATAGACCGCACCGACCATCAAATTACATTTTACCCCGCTGGGATGTGCATGTACAGTACAAACCAGGCATGGCAAGGCGGAAACAATATTAAACAGTCCTGACATTTTAATTAAATTGTTGAAAAAAAAAAAAAAAAACAGTGGGTCGCGCAGGTTTGTTGTTCGAGCGGCGCTGCTCAAGTTGGTCCGCGCTGCGCGATCCCCCGGGCTGCGAGAATAAACCAGATTGTCTCTGCGCTGTCCAGATAGTCGCGCAGCACTGTCCACTGGGCCGTGCAGATATTTGGTTGAATTGGGTGCCACGGTTTCGTCCCACTTTTGATGTGTTTGGCTTCACATACACTTCGACAATGGAAGAAGACGCTGCAGCAGCAGTGAGTTTGCTTACATGTGACGAAACCAACAACGAGGAGATTGTAAAGAAAAAAGGTGCCTCGTCTGTGGTGTGGAATTGGTTTGGGTATAAGAAAAGTGATACGAATGAGATTAATGTGATTTTCAGATACAAATTGCTATATTGCGATATATATCGTTATCGAGGTAGAAATTAGCTTCTACCGTGTTAGAAGATTTTGGTTATATCGCCCACCCCTAATGAAGCCTATCTTGAGCTTGGATTCATGGTGGGGATGGTGGGGGCAGAAGAGAGACCCGTGTGTGTTTTGTGTCTTATACCGCTGGCAGCAGACCACATGAGACCCAACAAATTAGGAAGACACTTAGGCTACGTTTACACTGCAGGTCTTGATACTTAATTCCGATTTGTTGCCTATATCTGATTTTTTTTGACCGTCTGTTTACACATTATTTCCACTATGACTCATATCCGATTCACGTGTTTACACTCGCCATACCATCTGAAACATCGCGCATACTTAAAGGGAGGTTCTTGCGCTACACACTACACTACTACAGGATAGAAGAAGGTGAAATATGCTTAATGCTAGCTCTGCGATATACTGTAGGCAAAGTTCGCGAAACGTCACCATGGTTTTAAAACGGAGGAGGAGAAAAAAACGGCAAAAGAACGGCGTTGTTCTTTTCCTTTTCCATGTCACCTGCGATGTTGTAATTCAACACGCGCTTCCACCGGAGAATAACATTACGTCATTAAACCGCGAAGAAGTCGCAGTTTTAATGACGTACAGAACACAAATCCTCAGGAAATCCGATCTGTCTGTTTACACGACAATCACATTAGCACATATCTGATTTATATTCGATTTATTTCCACATATGAAGGAGGCCTGAAACCGATCTCGTAATATCGGAATGCATGCATTTTTTTCCTGTTTACACGGGCATAGAACATATCCGATATGTGTCACATATGAGCAAAAAAATCGGAATTTAGTCACATTTACCTGGCAGTGTAAACATAGCCTTAGAGACAACACACTCCAGTCACGTTAATAAGCCACTCGACTTCTTTCAAAGAAAGCTGGCAGAATACAGACAGCAGGAGAATCACATGGTAACATCTGAATCAGTGGACAGCAAAGCACAAATAGCTTCATTCAAAGTTGCATACAGAATTGGCCAGTGCAAAAAAACTACAAACGATTGCTGAGCAGCTAATAAACATGGGGTCAATTATGCAAAGATAAGTGACAACGTAAGCCTTTTATAACAATTACACTTGTATTTTATCTTTTTTTAACTTGGTGTTGTTTGATCTAATTGGTTTAGAAATTTATATTTCAATAAACAGTAAACTTGGCCGATTTCATTATTATTTTGTTGACAAGTGGGGCTTGAAAATTCGCTCACCCCCTTAAGTGGGGAGCAATTTTTTATCTATTAAAAGAATAACCTGATGTTCCTCTGCTTATTCCCACATAGCAGCTTCTCTCTGCCCTCACACAACAACTACCAACCAGACAGTGAAAGCTAACACGTGATCTCCTTGGGATTGGGCCATGAGAAGCCACCTACTGTACTGTAACTGCATCTTTCCGAATGCTTCGTTACAGAGCAGCATTAACCACTCAGAAGAAAGCGCCCTACCTGCCCTCAATATGCTATACAAGTAATTTTTATCTTCTTATTTTTTTTTTAACTGTTAGAATTACTGTTGTGGAACGTCCACAAACAATTCAATTCCTGCTATCACTTACACTATAGCAGCTACAAACAGTCCTTCCATCACCCCCTCCTTTTTCGCTACCTTAAAGATCACCTGTTGTGCAAAATTCACTTTTAATTCAGATGGGTTGCCAGTGTACAAATGTACAAAAAAAACCATTCATTGCTTTTTTCCCTTTTTTGTATTGGCCAGCTTGTCGCTGAGCTTTGCTGTTTTCTGTAGAAAGGGTGTTGCTCAGCAGCAGCTCATTTACATAGACACTGAAATGGTGTGTTCAGATGAGAAGGAGGAGTGAAACAGTGGTATAAAAAATATTTAATCTGAAGGGTATTTCAGCTGGAGTATCAATACACACACTTTAGAGGAGCTCTGAGACCTGTGTCTACTGTGTCCTTTAAAATCATTAAGATTAAATATTGCCTGAAAACACTTAACTTGAGCTGGGTTTCTGAATGTTGCAACTAAAATACGTTTGACCCTTCGTCAGCAAAACGTCAGTTCAAATCTAGGTGATGCCTCAGACATTCTGTACATAACCTACATTCACTTCCACACTGTTCTGTGAGCCCATGCAGGCAGTGGGAGAGGGGGGGGGGGGGAGCACATGATAAAAATAAGCACATCAGAAAACATACTGTAACATTCAGTTACCTGTGAATTCTGACACTGAAGACTCCTTTCATTAATGTTAAATTTATATCTCCTTACAGAAAAGTTCACAATTAAACACCTTTTTTAGTTGTTGGCATCCCTGTTACTATGGAAATGATAACCTGTTAAAAGAGTTGGGCATTTGACAGCATTGTAAAGTAATGGATAATAACTAACAGCTAGAAGATAGCGGTACTGTATCTCCGTGTAAATGGAGTCACCCACTGTACTGTGCCTCTGAAGCAGAAGTTAGGCGTGGTCCGTTCTGACGTGATTGATTCTATTTCAGGGCCTTAGAAGAGGAAGTGTGAGTTTGATGTCAATTTTGGTTTTCTCACTTCTTTTTCAAACCATGTGGTTTTGTTCCTGAAACCCACAATGGTGAGCAGGACTGTGAAATATCCATGGAAAATATATTTTCAAAAATGCATAAATAGAGTTTATAAAAACAAGTGCAGTAAATCCAAATACTTTGGGTAAATGGGCAAATGTAAGTGGATGGACATGGCAAGACAGGATCCATAATCATTCATCTGGACTACCCAGTCCACCAGGTATTTAGTGTCCTAACCTGTTTGTCTCCCAGAAGCCTCTATCATAAACAGGACGGCAATACACAAGGAGAACAGAGAGAAGTCGAAAGATCTGAAGCGAGAGATCTGAAACTATGATTCCTAGAAGTCTAATAGTGTGGGTTTTTTTTAAGTGCATTCGAATTAAGTGCTTTCGAATTCTCAGTTAATCTCAATTTTAATATAAATTTTTCCTTTTGCTAAGATTAGCTACAGTCTTATGCAAAAGTTTTGGCACCCTTTGATAAATAACAGATTTCAGTGATTTATTTTTATTTTTATTGAAAAGATGTTAACACTCTTGGAAATGAAACACAATGCAAAATATTTTCAGCAAACATTGAAGCATTGTTACTTTTTATGTCATACTTCGAACAAAGATAAAAAAAAAACATTATTGTGGCACTGTACAAAAGTTTGGGCACCCTGTATAATCAGTACTTAGTAACACCTCCCCTGGCAGATACTGTATCACAGCTTGCAAACGCTTTTTATAGCCAGCTAAAAGCCTTTCAATTCTTATACTTGGGATTTTCCCCCATTCTTCCTTGTAAAAGACTCGTATTTCTGTAATATTCTTTGGTCATCTTGCATGCACAGCTCTTTTAAGATCTTCCCACAAATTTTCAATGATGTTTAAATCAGGGGACTGTGATGGCCATTGCAAAACCTTCAGCTTGCGTCTCTTGAGGTAGTCAATTTCGAGGTATGTTTAGGATCATTGTCCTGTTGTAGAATCCTCTTATCAGATTCAGCTTTTTTACAGGTGGTATGATGGCTAATCAGAACTAGCTGCATGGATAATTGGAACTAGCTGTACAGCTATTTCTTGGGAAAGAAAAGAGTTAAATTAGCTAAAAATAAAAATGGTAAAAATAATTGTACTAAAAATATTGACATACAGTGCTTTCAAAAAGTATTTGCCCCTTCCTGATTTTTGCATATTTATCACACTTAAATGATCAACAAACAAATTTTTCCAAAGATATCCCAAGTGAATACAAAATGCAGTTTTTAAATGATGATTTAATTTATTACAGGAAAATGTCCTGGTCTATGTACTATGTAAAAAAGTATTTTTTGCCCCTAAACCTAATAACTGGTTATGCCACTCTTGGCTGCAACAACTGCAATCATGCGTTTTCGAAAACAGGAAATGTGTCGTTCACATTGCTGTGGGGGAACTTTGGTTCACTCTTCGTTGCAGAATTGTTTTACTTCAGCCACATTGGAAGGGATAACCTGTTTAAGGTCATGCCACAGCATCTTAATCCGATTTAAGCCCAGGCTTTGACTAGGTCACTCCAAACCAAACTTTTGTAACCTTAGATCCTACAAACAGTATTTTGGATTATTTTAAGTTTACTGCATTGATTTGTTTTTATTACAGGTATTGCATATCATAGTATTTATTTATTTGTGTTTTAATTTAGAAATTATTATTTATTATTTACATTGCATTATTATTATTTTGTCTATATCCCTGCATGTGTAATATTTAATTTATTGGTTACGTTGCCTACAGTGGGAGCCACGTCAAACAGCCGCTTGGAGCATGATGGATCCATGGCAGCTCCATGAAGGTTTAATGCACGATCCGTGCACGGAATGGGATCCCCTGCGATGACGCAGTTAACAATGCCCCGCCCCATAAACGCCCCCATGCACTTTCTAAAAAGATTGCAATGCTGTATAATTCCGCCAGATGGAGCATTGACTGGCACAGTTAACTGCAGTGTCCAGGAAGCCCAATACCGTATCTTTAATATACAGACAGTTCTTGTATTGTCAACATAGTTTCATAAATAGATGACGTGGTAAAAAACAACAACAAACCGATTAATAAAACAGATTTGTTAAATCACTCAATACACAACCCATGATGATATGCTATTTATTATTTAATAATGACTTAATAAAACTAGTTAGTGAAATATTTTTTAAGACATCCTGAAATGATCCTTAAAGACACGGTAGAGTCTGTAATTTGTCTATACCGATCATTGTAGGTACGGAATAAAAACGCGGGCTGTGTACATTATTTTACATTAAGGTGTATTTTACCTCGTTCCATTTAATATACTGATAGATAATATTTTGCTGCAAAGTAAAGCTCCAAATGTAACGTCTACTTGGGTTTGTTTTCGTTATATTTTTGATGATGTTTTTTTTTTCACTGATAGTCAACAAGTGGCATAAGAAAGGCAATTAATGCCGCATGCAACCTGGAATAAATATCTGCCCATATGGATCAGTATTTCTTTAGTCATTTAATCATGCATAATGCTCTCCCGTCAAAAAATCTGATGGGGCATTAATCACTTATCACAACTGTGAATGGATGCGGCAGCAGAGACACATTAAATCCCCATAAACACTTGGAAACAATAGTAAAAAAGTTCCAGAGGGTTAGCGCCTGTTATACTAATGTATTTTACTGATTTTTTACAGCTTATATTTCGTTTGGTTTTACGCAATTTCATGTGTTTTGTGTGTGTGTGTGTGTGTGTGTGTGTGTGCACGAGAGAGAGGATACTCTGACAAGAGCATCTTCCGTGTGGCTCCCGTGGCGCAATCGGTTAGCGCGTGACACTTATAAAGCGGTCCAGGTGAAGCAGTGCCGAGTTCGAGCCTCACCTAAAGCACCCAAAGCATTTTACTGCATATCGCGCTGTGTATGTGACAAATCAAATTTTAATTTTAAAGTAAAGCTTAAAATGTAACTTCTGCTTTGGTTTGTTTTCGTTATATTTTTGATGTTTTCGCTGATAGTCAAATTGGCATAACAAATTGATTAATGGCGCATAATATCTGGAACAAATATCTGTCCATACGGATCAGTGTGTCTTTAGTCATTTAACCAGCATAATGTCCCACATCAAAGATCTGATGGGGCATCAATCACTTATCACAACGGTGTATAGATGCAGCAGCAGAGACAGATTTAATCCCCATAAACATTCACACTTGAAAACAAAACTAACAGAAGTAAACAGTTCTAGAGTGTTAGTGCCTGTTATCACAGGACAGGAATCACCTACAGGATACTACTGTATTTTACTGCTCATATTTTTTACCCTAGTTTCATTTGGTTTTACGCGATTTCATGTGTTATTTGTGTGTGTGTGTGTGTGTGTGTGTGTGTGTGTGTGTGTGTGTGTGTGTGTGTGTGTGTGTGTGAGTGCGAGAGAGGGCTTACATGGTGATTTATCCAAGGTTACTAAAACCTGGCTTACTACCTATAAACATTATTTCAATTTAACTCATGGGTCTCAATCACAGACACGACAAATTATATACTCTGAAACGTTCATTTGAACATTTAAAAATACATACAAAAAACATCAATACTAATGTTATCATGGTGTAAATTATTAACATATATATGTTAATAATACATACATATATAGTATAGGTCCTGATTAGGTCCTGCCCTTAATTAATTGATATTATAATTACTTTTACATAGTATAGTTACTGGACTGACATGACCAAAATTAGCTATTTCATTTAGCCTTTCTAAAATCAATCCATCTATCATTTATAATCAGAAAACATAAAACATATTATGATCTGTTCAATAGCCCATCTGTTTTAATTTAGTTTGTGTTTATTATTCATAAGACAGCCTTTCAGTTTTGTAAATATTTTAGTTATAGTGTGTTAAGTCTTACTTTAGGTTAAACGTTTTTGAGAATTTGACCATCCAGATTAGATAAATGTTATGTCATTGATTGATAAAATCTGGATTAAGGATATTTTATTTTATTTCTTTAATTTTTATTTTTTAGTTTCCCCCCTGAGGGATTGCCACCTTATTGTGGTCAGGGGGTTTGCGTGCCTCAACACAATTCAACAAGGACAATACTGTTACTATAAGCCCAGGGAAAAACAGTGCTCGAACATGATGCCCCCTTCAAATTTCTGACTGTGCCCCTCCCCCCCTGGTCTAGAACGGCCCTGCCTCTGACCGTCTTTTGTCTTGTAAATGAGTATTCTCAGTCACCTTCCAATCCCGCCAGCGCACACACTTTGTTTGTTTGTACTGTAAACTGTAATTGTGTTTGCTAGGGCACTTGGTTATACACAGTACTTTAATGTATGGAACACTTACTTAACTTACTGGTTTGGTTTAAATATTGCTTATTACCTTATTCAGCAAAATAAATTAATTATTAACGTATTGAAGTATTTTAGTTAAGGACAAAAACAGACCCTGTGCTTGTGTTTACAACTGCTGAACAGCCGTGTTCATAGGTTTAATCAATGATGGATGAATGGAGAGGTGTGTGTGTATGTGCGCGCGCGCTCCTGCATTTCTCCGTTGGCTTTAACACGCACACCCATCCCCCCGCCAAAAACACACACACAGAGAGCAATTAACATGTCATACTCAGTATTCTCCATTGAGGTTTCTCACCTTCCACTCCTAAGTTTGTCGTTGCTCTTTTGGAGTTCTTAAAACCCAAAACATTTATTTATACTGAGAAAAAATTATGGGTCACATAATCACAAACACAAATACATGTACATATGATCAAGTGTTTAACTGTTTATTTGTTTCTATTACCAATAATTATTATTATGATTTTCAGCCCAACTCTTTGACTATTTAAAACAAAGTTGCGTCCCATTTTTTGCCCATTGAAGTTGTTGGTTCAACTAAACGTTTTTAAAATACCCAAACAATCCCCCAAAATCAAAACACGCAAACATGACTTTAACAATTCAATTTATTCTTCCAAAACTAGTCAAAGTTAAAACAGTAATTTGTATAAAACAGATGAATACATGTTGTCTTTTTGCTTGAAGTTCATTAAACTACCCGGATACACCAGCTGCTTATAAGTCTCTATCTATAGTTCTTTTATATTAAAATATAAATTTTAAAAATATCAAAACTATTAAACATGGAACAGTTGAAGTCTTTGTTTCCCCCAAAGTACTGTATCAGACATTTTGCAGTTCTATGTTCAGAATATACAGTAGACCTGATCAAACATCATTCTAAAGCTGTCGGACTGTGACATCATCCCTCCTACAGCTCCCTCAACAGCTTGTTCAGGCTCCTCCAGTCCTGTAGCTCCAAAAGTCCAGCCGTCAGCCGTCTGACCCCCCAATCCTCCACAGCGGGGCTCTGCTTAAAGACAACAAGAGAATTTAGTGAAGAGAAAGATAAATAAACTTCACAGAACATATAGTTCTAATAAAAATAAAATATATTAATAAACCTATTTACCACAGAGGGTGTCAAATACTGTTTTGGGAATTCTGGAATATAAATAAACTGCATGTGCTAATGTTATCCAGTGAACAGTGTTAGTGTTAACCAGTGACTGTCTGTATTATCGTCTGAATTAAATTAACACTCGTATATGAGCATTAGTTCATCCCTGAAGCCAAACTATAACTTACTGAAGCACCTCATACCTCCCCCCACCCCTCCTTAACTGATAAACACTCCAGTGTTTTTATCCAGCTCGTTAACTAAGCGCTCGCGCTACCGCAGAAAGTCACGGCCAAAGTGTATAAAATATAAACCGGGTTATGAGCGTTACTAGCTCCTGTACAGCTACCCTCAGTCTGTGTCCCTCATCAACTGCATCACATTATATTACAGTCACAGAAATAACCTGCAGATTAACTCTTAACCAGAGAATAAATAAGCGCTGAATTTATCCAGACAACACGCGGTGAGATTCTCTCAGTATTTACAGAGAACACAAACACACTTCATCGGGTAGTGCAGCTTCTGTAATAAGGACATTAATAGTATTTTCGAACGTTGAGCATGTTTTTGAGTTAAAGTGGAGTGACATTGTGAGTTTGTGACACTGACAGTAAGCTGTAATATTAACAGACTTGTTTAACTTAATAACTCATTAAGTTATCTAAAGTCACATCTGACCGCTGCTGGTGCTGCCAGTGATTTTTAAAACGGCCAATAAAAAAATAAACTGAGAAATAAACTGTAAACTACCCCAAACACATTTTATAAAATAAAACATCACTTACCGTGAATAGTCCATTAAGCCGCCATCTTCATCTCTGTAGTTTGGTAGCGTCAGGCGGGTTGTTAAAATCACGTGATTGCAACTCAGCGCAGCTGGCTTGTTTTAACATGTTCTTGGGAACGAAGCGCCATCTAGTGGTGGCACCAGGTAAATGAATAAATAGGGCTTGAATGGGCGTGTTTACTGTGAAATCTTGACACGCCTTTCTGGCAGAAAAGGGAGGGGGATTACGGCGTGCAAAGGACAGTCACACGACGTTTGCACGTCGTTTGCACGGTCGCGGCTATTTGGCGTGGCTCCCACTGTATAGTAAGAGGAACTAACAAGTTACCTGTCCTAGGTTCCCAGGGGGAAAGTTGAGAGGGTGACACGGTGTTAGAGAAGCACATGAGAGAAGTTTTGTATACTGACGTGCCGTTTGGTTGAATAAAATAAGTTTTTGCAAACTCAACTGTAGCCCGCCTTTTTACCCACAGCCAGAGAAACTGGAGAATAGTTAGATAAATCAAGAAAGAAGGGTTACAGACTGGTGGCAAGGTGGGATTTTTTCTTTTTTTTCTTCCCCAATGTTTTCGGATTAATTAGCCAAGGCATGCAACTCGGTTTTTCACCGCGGAAAATGGCTGCTGTCTGCACGTGCGCTCCGTGAGTTGTTTGTGTTTTCTTTCGGACTTTTACACAATTACTCGGGCAGTGTCTGAAGTAGAAAGGCAGACCGGATATTTTTCGTTAAACGCTGTGAGTTGGACAGTACAAAATGTCGCTGCAGTCTTCAGTGGACAGCGTTGATGATGGCGATGTTCCCCCTGATAATGACTGTGCGCGCGGCGCAAACCAAAGAGACACAACAACAAAAACTGTGGTGCATTACAGAGTGGAATTACCGCCATATTTCCACGGAGATGGTAAGGACAAGGAGAGTTTCTCTTTATGGAAAACTAGATTGGAGCTAGCAGTTAAAGCATGTGTGGATGGACAACAATTAGATCTAGCCACAATTCTTCCCACAGTCCCCCGTCCTGCGAAAGCTGTAGCAAGAATATCCCAAGTTGACTATTCAGCAGGGAATCCTGTGCAGGAAAACCAAAATGAGTCCATAGACGCCTGATACTTTTCAAGTTGTTATGCCTGTTGTGCTTATCCCCACAGCTCTGGTAGCATTGCATGGTAATCCATTTAGTGGTCATCTGAGTGCAGAGCGGACGCTGCTAAGAGCCCGGTGCATTTGTTACTGGCCATATATGTCCCGTGATATTCACAAGTTTTGTACTGAGTGCTTGCCATGTCAAAAACGGGGTTCTCCCAGTCCACATGAAAGGGCTCCACTACAGCCAATCCAAGCAGAGAGGCCATTTCAAATGATTGCCGCGGACATCACTGAGCTACCTGTCACTACACAAGGCAACAGGTACAGTATGTTCTTGTAGTCATGGACTATTTTACGCGCTATGTCAAACTCTTCCCGCTGAAAGACCAACGCGCTACTGCTGTGGCAAAGTGCATTTTTGAGGACTACAGTACATACGACAACATGGCTTACCAGAGTCCATTCACACAGACCAGGGCAGGCAATTTGAATCGGACCTCATTGAACTGCACATTACTGGGCATTAGCAAAACACGCACATCTCCATATCATGCCTAATCAGACGGCCTGGTAGAGAGACTAAACAGGACACTGAAAGATCAACTCGCTAAATATATATCGCACACTGGAGGTGAATGGGATCAGTATTTGCCACAAGTTGAATTGGCATACTGTATAACTCAAGTGTTCATTCTGGCACAAGATTTTCCCCGTTCTTCCTTGTTCATGGAAGGGAACCAAATTTGCCACTTGACGTCATGCTGAACTGTAGTCCTGCATTGACCTCATCAACACCAGATACGCCGGCGGCTTATGCCAAGCACCTTGCCCTGCGTTTATCATATGCTTTCAAAGATGCGGCTCAGAACACTGCTACGACTAAACAGTGTCAGAGGACTCAGTATGACAAGAAATTGGTGTTTCACCCTCACCAACCGGGTGACCTTGTTCTTCTGGATAACCCTGCACAAAAGATGCAGAAGCTTGCTCCTAGATGGAAAGGGCCACTTGTGGTCCAGCGACGGATGAGCAGAGATGGATGCCCAGGTGTCACCTATGAGATCACGGATCCTAGGGATGCACGTTTAAACTCGTGGGTTGTGCACCATAACAGATTGAAGTCATACAAAGGGGTTTTACCAGTTGCCCCGATTATCCCAGTTGCCCCGATTATCCCTCATGCATCTCCTGTGTCATCTGGAGCTGGTACATCAGTGGCTCTGACTCCTTGTCTAACTGCATTGTCAGGTGCTCTTCCTTTTCACCCTCCAACTCCTCCTTACGTCCCTGCCAAGGCTGGACAGCAGAGCCTAACCATTCAAAACCAGGACTGTTCCTCAGGGCAGGAGTAAACCCAATGTTAATCTTACTGACCCTGGTTCTTCTTCTTCCCCATCTTCACCTGTTGCTAACAGTCACGTTGGTGGACGTGCTTCACTTAGCCATGGGCCCGTGCAGGTCACATCTCGTGCAGGTCATCAGGTTAGGCAGCCACTTAGGTACAGTACAGAGACTTTGTCCCCTAACGGACTTGATTGGATAATAACATCATCTTATGTGTTGTATTTTATTGTTGGGGTGCTGTAAGCGGGTGTTGCACTGCAATTTGCATGTGAATGTTTTGAGTATGACTCAGGCTAAACACTACTTTTCGTAAGACTATATTGCTGTTTTATATGTAACTCAAAAAAAAAGTATTATTGTTACTGGTGTTTGCCAGAGATGACCTTGTTGTTTTCTCTCATGTCTATTATTTATTTTTTCAATGGGTTATTGAAATGAGGACATTTCCACTTGTAGCAAGGGAAGACTGTAACCTTATATCCTACAAACAGTATTTTGGATTATTTTAAGTTTACTGCATTGATTTGTTTTTATTACAGGTATTGCATATCATAGTATTTCTTTATTTGTGTTTTAATTTAGAAATGATTATTTATTATTTACATTGCATTATTATTATTTTGTCTATATCCCTGCATGTGTAATATTTAATTTATTGGTTACGTTGCCTATAGTAAGAGGAACTACAGTAACAAGTTACCTGTCCTAGGTTCCCAGGGGACAGGTGAGAGGGTGACACGGTGTTAGAGAAGCACATGAGAGAAGTTTTGTATACTGTCGTGCCGTTTGGTTTTTGCAAACTCAAGTGTAGCCCGCCTTTTTACCCACAGCCAGAGAGACTGGAGAATAGTTAGATAAGTCAAGAAAGAAGGGTTACACTTGTCTTGCTTTTTTTGAGCCTTTCAGACGTGGACTTGCTGGTGTGTTTCAGATCATTGACCTGCTGTGCGGTTGCACTTGAGGTCACAAAGTGATGGAGAGATGCAAAGTAACCCCAAACCATCACACTACCATGTTAGATTGTTGGTTTGATGTTCTTTTTATGAAACACTGTGTTAGTTTTGTGCCAAATGTAATAGGACACACACCTTCCAAAAGGTCTCGTCAGTCCACAGAATATTTGCCCAAAAATCTTCTGGATAATCAAACGATTTTTAGGCAAAAATTACATGTTTGCCCCGAGTCTCTTTCTTATTGTTGAATTATGAGCACTGACCTTATCCGAGGCAAGCTCCTGGCTTTTTTTTTTATGAGCTCCTGGCTGAGTTGTTGTTGTGCCTTGGAGTAATATTAATAGGCGACTCAGTGACTCCTGAAAAGGTTCAGCACTGTTCCAAGTTTTCTCCAATTTCAGATAACGGTACACTGTTGTCCCAAAGCCATAGAAATGGCTTGGTAACCCTTTCCAGACTAATACATGTCAATTACTTTGTTTCTCAACAGTTCTTGAGGGTTTTTGTTGTTTTGTGAATTGTACCAAGGCGGCACGGTGGTGTAGTGGTTAGCACTGTCGCCTTGCACCTCCAGGGTCTGGGTTCGATTCCCCGGCCAGGCTCGATTCCCGTCTCTGTGTGCATGGAGTTTGCATGTTCTCCCCGTGCTTGGTGGGTTTCCTCCCACAGTCCAAAGATATGCAGGTTAGGCTAATTGGTGTTCCTAAAATTGCCTGTAGTGTGTGATTGGGTGTGTGAGTGTGTTGTATGTGTGTGTGCCCTGCGATGGATTGGCACATTGTCCAGGGTGTACCCCGCCTAGTGCCCGAAGTCTCCTGGGATTGGCTCCAGGTCCCCTGCGACCCTGAACACAGGATTAAGCGGTATAGAAAATGAATGAATGAATTGTACCTGTGATGCAAGATATTTCTGAACTGCTCAGCTGAATGAGCACTAAATGAAATAAGAAAAAACTAATTTAGCAGGAAGGAGGTAGGAAGTCGAGATCACTGGTCTAATGTCTTCGCCAAATACTGGTCCCATTTTGTCATGTTAAATCTTTTTCTATTTCTGGTGTGTGACGTCTTGGGTTAGGGTTATCATTTTTCAAACATGTATCAACCACTTCATCACAGGCCGTGATCAATGCTAAAGGCAGAGAATACTATCAGTCTTAAAACTATCCACATTTTTAGTGTCACCTCAATTAGCAATTAATAAAATTTTAATCATTATTATCATCATTATACACTCCTATTCAGAAGACATGTATCTTTTCTACAACCATACAGGACGATGAACATCTTGTGACATCAGTGTATGATTTGAAGAATGGAACTTTAAGTATTTGTAAATACTTTATTAATCTGACTTGAGAATGAGAAAACATACATTGTTCAGTCTAAAAACGTGTGCCAGTTATGATTGCATTCCTTAGAGACATACAGGTTTGAAGATGACACTGTGTATCTGCATATGTGAAGGAGAAAAGAGGAAGTAAGAGTTTCTGTTTTATTTTGATGCTCCAACAAATGTGTTAAGTTAGTGAAGCTGATCTTTACTGATAGCTGCACGCACGGTGGAGTATTTTAAGACAGTGGGGTTGAAAGAAAAAACAAACTCTAAATTATTGTTTCAGGAAATTTTTTTTTATTATTATTATCATCATCATCTTTACAGTTAAAAAAAAAAAGACCTGACAACAAAACAAGTCTGACCTTCTGTTGGATCTCTTGGACACAGCAAGATAAAACATGCATCATTTCTCTTCAACTGTTTTCACGAGCCTTCTGACGTGTACCCTGTGCTGGGTGTCTGAAAAATGCTTTGTCTTCGAAGATTACATGGACGAAAAAATTGTAAGTAATTGTCCAAAAAGTAACCTAACGGGAACCTGTAAAGGCGTCTCCAATGTGGCACTTGATCTTGCTGGGATTCCATCTCATCTCGAGGTCCTCTGTTTGCACCTCACAAAGGATTCGTGTCTGTATCCTAACTCTTTCTCAAGGTTTACGAAGCTCACAATCTTACAAATCACAGGCTCTGTCTCCACTGTCCACCCAGGAGCTTTTAAAAATCTTTTGAGTCTGAAAACACTGGAAATTGATTGCTTACAATCTCTTAACATCGACTTTTCACCTGAGATTTTCGGTGACCTTCAGAACATTACAACTCTTTCGATATTCAACTGCAAGCTGTCATCCATGACAATAGACGTTTTCAAAGGGATGGTGAAGTTGGAAAGTCTCGAATTGATTAACAACATAGAGATCTTTTCTGATTTGTTGTGCAGATTAACATTTGTGTCATCATCATTAAACTATTTATCTGTATTTTCTGAGAATTTAGTTGTTGGTATAAAGCCAACTTGTAATTTTACTAACGGGACTTCTTTTGATCCTAAGTTTCATGAAATTGAGAATGTTTATCTTTATGTTAATCTGGTTAAAGTAATAAATAAAACATTGATGAAATACTTCCGGAAAATTTATAGATTAGACATAGATTGTACTGGATTTGAAGTTTTAAAATCTGAATTTACAAAAATTGACATTTTAAGAATAAATTTTTTCAGACAGAATTTGAGCAGCTTTGAAGTAATCTGTGAAGCCGCACACAAACTTTCAACAACTGCAGTCATTGTGTCATTCCCCAATGTAACCGATGCCTTTGTGCCTGATCTGGATAGATGCATCGGGCTTAAAAGGTTGAATTTGATTTGTGATGATCAAGCTAAAGCAATAAATTTAACATTCATCAACGTTCTGAGAAACCTTACAGCACTGATGATTGATTGGAAAGTTACCCCAGAGAGTATTAATAGGGACAGGGCATTGGCACTGTGTGAAAATCAGACTGATCTTGTAACAAAACTCAAAACAGTACATCTTTTTACAAATAATTTCATAAGAATTGGCTCCAGACATTTTAGCTGCCTACGGGAACTCGAGGAACTGTACTGGGCTGGCAGTGAGATTGAACATATTGACGATTTTACATTTAATAGTACAAGATTGCTTAAAAAATTGGACCTCAGTCGTAATAAAATATCTCACCTTACAAACTTTACCTTCTTCGGTTTATCTAACCTAAAAACTCTCCTACTTGATGAAAATAAGCTGCTTATGATTGAGCCACTGACTTTACTTCCTTTAACATCTGTACAGTCTGTAAATTTGGGAGTCTTTCAGTATTCCTCCTCTGAACCGTCAATGGTCCAGATCAACCTCAGCCTTCCTGAAAACTTGACTAAGTTGTCCATCAGCTCTGGAATACGACCAATGACACTTATTTTAAATAAGAACAAGAAATCCCAGGTGGGTCTCAGCCTCAATGTTTGTGGCCAGTCTGTGACTTTTCAGGATTGTGACAATACGCTTTTCAAATCTCTTGTTGAATTAACTGCAGAGACAGACCAGTTGCTCTGTGGTCAGTCCTTTCCTGGTCAGTTCCTCAAGTCTTTGAGACATCTTATGATCAAAGCAAATCGCAAGACGACACAAATGGACTTGACAGATTTAAACCAACTGGTCAACCTGAAGAGTCTGATCCTCTTTAATGTGGATTTGTCTCAGCAGTCTGGTCTTGATGTGATTTTTCGCAATTTGTCCAATCTGGAGTATCTCTATATGTCCTTTTGCTCAGTGCCTTTATTGGAGAAAGACTTGAGCAGAGATCTGAAGTCCCTAAAAGTCATGTTTTTGCATGCAGACGATGTATTCAGTGTGATGGAAAACTTTGTAGAGCCCCTGAAAAACCTTCGCTATGTCATCATGAAAGACGCACTTCTACACTGTAGCTGTGACAATGCTTGGATTATCAACTGGGCAAAGTATGGAAAGAACGTTCAGGTCAGTTTTCGTGATAGCGCGTTGGAAAGGCTGCCGTGTAAAACTGCAGATGAAACAAAGTTCCTGCAGAAATACGCTCAAGAAAACTGTTTCAACGATGTTGACTTTCTCCTTTTTGTCTCCACTTCTCTGGGACTGGTGTTCTTCATGCTGGTAGTGCTGCTCCACCAGCTGGTTGGAGATTACCTGTTGGCTTTCTTTCACATAGCTCGGGCCTGGGTAGAGGAAGCCATGAGGGCAAACAGAAAAGGACATCACCATTTCGATGTTTTCGTGTCCTACTCTGGGAAGGATGAGCACTGGGTGATGGATGAACTTCTGCCCAACCTGGGGAAACGTGGACCCCCATTTCTCAAGCTTTGCCTGCACAGCAGGGACTTCGAGCTGGGAAAGGACATTGTCGAGAACATAACGGACAGTCTCTACAGAAGCAGACACACCCTCTGCCTGGTTAGCCGCAACTACCTCCGGAGTAACTGGTGCTCTCTGGAGATGCGTCTGGCAATGTACAGGCTGCTGGCTGAACACAAGGATGTTCTTGTTCTCGTTTTCCTGGAGAAGGTTCCTCATCAACTCTTAAATGTACATCATAGACTGTACCGGCTGGTGAAGACCCGGACCTACATGGACTGGCCACATGACTCTGCACTGCATAATGCATTCTGGGATAGACTGTGGAGAAAACTCGCACCTGAATCTGCAACGTAATTTTAAAATATGTTAATGTTTTAGCGCAAGATGTGTCTTTACACAAAGACCTAAAATCCCAAAGAAGTGGAGGCAAGAAGTTTATTATTAATTCCTGTGGTACTTGTAGTCCCATGTAGTTTTACGTGAATGTGAGCAGGATATTTGTACAGTCGTTTTGCTGCAAAGATGCAGTTGGCTGGCGTCACATGGTACGAAAAGGAAAAACGTGATGGAGTGGGAGTAGTAGCCTTAATGTGGGAGCGCCCCTAGTGACGGGGAGGAATTTGACATGACTAAATTTGGGAGAAAATTGATGGTGGTGGGGGGGGGGGACTTTATTTAACTTTTACTTATTACTTATTGAAATTAATTGAAATTAATTGTAGACGTTTTGCTTTTGAGCATTATACTAAATGAAATCATACTGACATTTGTTTTAAATTTTGTTCTATAAGCATGACTAATTAGCAGCATCATTGCAATGCTTTATTGTGGTATTTTTGTTTTTTTAATCTCATTTTCAAATTTTTGCATGAATAGTCAAATTTAAATATTATCCACTTGTATTCTGCAGTTAATTAATGCATGTCTGCATGTGTGATGTGTCATATAGCAAAGATGATAATAATCATGATTATGATTAATAATAATAATAATAATAATATATTTTATAAAATCACTGTATATACCTCTTGTGTAATAAACACTTCAGCTCCAGTTGCTTCTGACCAACTTCCTCTTTGTCCATTGCTGCCTTTGACTAGATGGCCTCCTCCAGGTAGAGCCAGAGTTTCAGCTTTATTAATTTCATTTGTATATAATGGATTAAATGTTGTTTCAATAGATCATATATGCTTACTTTGTACAGCACTGTGCAAAACTCTTGAGACCCTGTTATTGCCTAAATACACGGCAACGTTTACTGTGACAGGCTGCTAATTTAATATAATTTAATTAAATTTAATTCAAAAAATTAAATTAAATTAATTTAAAAAATTGTTTAACAACCTCAACAGTAACCTCATTTCCCCTCTCATCTGTTTCAACCACTCAGCATTCAGCATCACCAGTATACTAATCACCTGCCTGATCATCTGTTATCATCTGCACTCTTCCTTACTGGTTCATTCCTCAGGTGAATGGACTGGACTGAAAATAAGTGAAAAAAAAAATTCAAAAAATTTGAGCTTAAAACTAATCCTTCAGGAACCCTGGAAACCTATTCCTCATGTAAAAATACAAGACAGTTTGGCTCTTTGGAAGTCAACTATGAAAAAAAGAAGAGGTCAAGAATTTTGCACAGTACTGTGTATTTATAAACATATTTATTTAGGCTGTCATACAAAATTGGGGTTCTTCCGAAAACAGGTATATTCAACTTTGAAATCAGATGACACTTTAACTACAGTACACACTCCCTTTACAGTACCTACAGTAGTTTTATGAATCTTGTTTGGAAATTGGTGAAGCCTGAATTTAATTAGGGGGTTCCTAGTGATGAAGGTGAAGACTTACAGTATGCAATCACAATTTTTCCAAGCAAACCTATTCTATAGTCAAGTTGTAACATTACAAAGTGTGGAAAGGTTTATGGGTGGGATGAACATTTATGCAAAGAACTATAAAAACTCAAATGTGCTAATTTTCTATCTTTAGGTAGCACTTTGTGATAGGTTGTTCCCTGTATTCGCTTTCTGACACATTGTTTAACAGTGAAAATTCACAGGCTGACTGTGAATGCAAATAAAAACTATACAAAACAATCATAGTACCCTGCCTAGTGCCCGAAGTCTCCTGGGATAGGCTCCAGGCCCCCCGCGACCCTGAACACAGGATTAAGCGGTATAGAAAATGAATGAAAAACAATCATACAAATGATAAAAAAAAAACCTCCCTTTCAATACTCAGCATGTACCCACAAGTTCATGGGAAAAGTAGTACATCCAGTGTGTACCTGGAGAATCGCTCTCCTTTTCAAAGCTACTTTTATAAGGTGTTGATGACTCCAGAATGGTAAGTGATTATGGGCTTCCCCCTAGCCATACCCTCCTCATATTGGCCAGCAAAAAGCGTGGTACCTAGACAGGACACTCATGTTGGCGTGTTGCGCCCCTGCTCTATGCTGGATTGAAACAGAATGGTCCTCATTCAAACAAACAAACAGCGAGTAAAATGAGGATTGGGGTTTTTTGCTCTCGCCATTGTAATGGAAAAATGATATTTTAATTATGTATTAATCCTATTTGATTCTTGTAGTAAGTGTGTAACGTAGGCCGTAGAAGTTTGAACTTGTTTGTCGAAGCTTAGAGACACAAGGCCGAGAACAGAATAGAAACAACCTGATTGTAGTTGTCCCTGAATAAATGATAAAGTATAGACATCTGGTCTGGGTCAGATAAAGAGTCATGAGTTTGAATGCAGGAACTTCACGTACGGGGCGTTGATTATGTTAGCAGAGATGTTTGTGTATAAAATAGGTCAGCTAGAGAAAGAGATTACCTTTTCTCTATGCTGCAACTGTTTGCTGTATGAGACTGGTCCTTCTGCAGAAGTTTGAAATAAAACCTTTGTTACTTTGCTCTTACCCAGTGTATGAATTACTTGTCTTTATATTGTTTTCAGAATTTCCACCACAACTTGGCGTTGTCGGCAGTTCTCCGTGTTTGAGGAAGGCATTGGAGAATCCCGGGGAGGCGCACGTGCACTGACGCCTTGGAGGCTTTTCACTTCATCTCGAACGCCTAATTGACATCCTAGCGTGAGAGGACCGGGGATTCACCATGTCACCTCAACACCGGAGTTGAAAGAACTAAATTAGTGTGGTAAGGAAATAATTTTTCTTAAATTGTAATTGTTAAAGTTAAAGTAAATTGTAATTGTTAAAGTTAAAGTAAGTTGTAATTGAGTAAGAAGTGCGCTTTCTCACAGTGGCTGGGATAGATTTAAACTTGGATCTATCACACGAGTCTGGGATTCGTGAAAAGTACCCAAAAAGGTGCAAAGGCGCACAAAAGAGAGAGATAGGGTACTGGGTTTGCCTCGTTTCCGAAAAACTTGGCCCCGCAGCAGACGTGCTCGGTGTGAGGACCTCCGGAGGTAAAAGCAAGTCAGAGTGCAGGGTTGCAAGGTGCACACGTAAAAGTCAAGAGGACTTTACGGGATAAACAGTCAAGGGGACTGTTGAGGTAAATTAAGGTAGAGAGTAAAGTGCACCGGTAAAGTCAAGAGGACTTTACGGCAGAGTGCAAACCGCTGCACCGGTAGCAGTCAGGGAAACTGTGAGAGCTCACTGTGAGTTAGTGGCACGTGCAAATTGACAAGTAAAAATCATGGGTAACAGCAAAACTAAAACTAAAGAAAAAATTCCATGGGGTTGTGATAAACCTAACATCCAATTTATGTTTAGAAATTATGGCCCTGAGGCTGTGACCCAGTGCAAGGGGGCCGTGAAGTGGCGTCTTCAGGAAGCATTTCAGTTCTTCCACAGCCCACTTGATCCCCAGAGCAGCATACTTCTGCTTTGTTGGTGTTGGTGAGTTTCCTACTCACATGCAGTTTAGTTAGTTTAGTTTAGTTTCTTTATATAGCACATTTAAAAAACAGTCATGGGTGATCAAAGTAGAGACCTGCGCGGGACGGTTATTTCAGTCCCGCTCCCGTAAGATTCTATCCCACTTCCGTAAAAATATATATTATTTTCTCCAAAGCCGCCCACAATATTCAAGTTTTGTTGCGCTCCCGACCGCAAAATCCTGCAGGTAAACATATAAGTAGTTTTATTTTTACTGCTTCTTCCCGCTACTCTGTTATTTCTTTCAATTGCCTCCCTTTTGAGTATGTATAAAAAAGAAACGTAAAATAAATGTTTGGTTTTATCTGACTTTGATTAAATGGAATGATGAACATGGACACAAACGAGGAGCTTTTCAGAACATAGAAATACACTCAGAACTGTTAGAAATAGGCTAATAATTGTGCAGTCAAACAAAACAATAATAATAATAAACGTTGATTTCACAAGTGGTCAAACAGAAAAGCATTTCGCCTAATACTGCTTTGTAAGGGTTAACCCCTAGAGGGTGCCAAAACGCCCAGTGGTTTGTTTTGTTTTATTTCTGTTTATGTTTGTTTGTAGTTTAGTTGGAGTTGGACTCCCAGACCGCACCTCGGTCAGGTGAGGGGAGCACTCACCTGAGCCGAGGAAGGTAATTAAGTTAATTTATTATAAATGGCCTGACTGAACTTACTATACATGAGGACCTTACCGCCCACACCCGCATTCACCCAGCAAATCTTGTCTCGCGCCGCACTCCATGCGCTAGGTCCCGCGGTACTCCAGGACTCTAGACCAAAGGGCTTCACAATGCCAAAAGTAAAGATCACACACAATCAATACATCATTAAAAAAAAAAAAAAAAGGTCAAAATGTCTCAACTCAGTAAAAAATTAAAGCCAAAGAATATAAGTGTGTCTTAAGTAATGACTTAAAAATTCCAACATTCTGAGCACTCTCTGCCTTATGTGAGCAGACAAATCATTCCAAAACTTCGGTCCCACCACTGAAAAAGCTCAGTCACCTTTATTTTTCAATCTGGCTCTCGGACCATCCAGGAGCACCTGATTAGACGACCTACAGTAAGAGCTTTAACGGGAGTGCAGATATGTAAAAGCTCTGATAAATATACAGGCGCCAACCCATTTAAAATCTTAAAAACAAATAATAAAATCTTAAACTCAATCCTGAAATGAACAGGTAGCCAGGGTAGTGAAGCTAAGACCGGAGTAATGTGCTCACGCTTTTTAGTCCCAGTTAAGAGCCGAGCTGCAGCATTCTGAACCAACTGCAAACGCTGGAGAGATGACTGATCCAATCCAACATATAAAGAGTTACAATAGTCCAGTCTTGATGTTATAAAAGCATGAATTATACTTTCAAACTCCTTACACGGAAGGTAGGGCTTGACTTTCAAAAAAACTGGCTTTTATAACAGAACTAATTTGTTTATCAAATTTAAAAGCACCATCAAAAATCAAACCGAGATTCCTGGTAAATGGACAAATAAACATTCCCAAATCGGCAAGTGCATCTACAGTACACAAGCACCCAGATCACTAGGACGACCAAACATAACAATTTCAGTCTTATTTTTGTTAAGACAAAGAAAGTTCTGATCCAACCATATTTAAAAATTTCTCAGGCAATTATGTAATGACAAAAATTAAGCTTTGTCATTTGTTTTGACAGGCAAATAAATGTGTACATTGTCCGCATAACAATGAAAGGAGATGTTGTGCTTTTTAAAAAATATCCCCCAAAGGGAGCATATACTGTACAAAGAAAACAACATATGGCCCAAATTGGACCCTTGGGGAACGCAACAAGAAAGAAGGGCAGTAGCTAAAAAGAATTTACATGAACAGAAAAATTTTTGCCTGTTAAATATGACTGAAACCATTTAAGGGCTATGCCCTTAATACCAACACACTGTTCAAGTCTAGATAAAAGAATCGAGTTGTTGACCGTATCAAAGGCCGCAGTCAAATCGAAAAGGATCGAAACAGCAGAATTACCAGAATTAATTAGTCAACAGCTAAAAGAAGATCATTAGAAACTCTTAAAAGAGCAGTTTCTGTATTATGTTGAGGCTTAAAACCAGACTGAAATTTTTCAAAAATACTTTCTTTATCTAAAAATGATTGAAGTTGATTAAAAACAACTCTCTCCAAACTTTTTGCTAAAAAGGGGAGTTTAGATAAAGGTCTAAAATTAGGCAAAATTGAGCAATCCAAATTCCTCTTTTTTAGAAGAGGCTGCACAGTGACATGTCTAAAAACAGCTGGTACACACCCTGAGCTGAGAGATGTGTTAACCAAAGTTACAACGCTTGAACCAACAGTATCAAAAAAATCTTTAAGTAAGCTTGCAGGAATACTATCAAAGGGGCAGTTTGTAGTAGCTGTTTAACTATGGCATGAAAGATAAGAAAATGTAACAAGTTCAAACTGCTGGAAGACAGCTGGCCACAAAGAGACAATAGGAGGGTCAGTGATAACCATAATAGGTGGAAAACTAAGACCAGCAATCTTGTCCACAAAATATTTCAGAAAGTTTTCACATCGTGTTACAGATGGGGCAGTACAATCTGAATCACACGGATTAACAAGAGAATTAAAAACTGATATTTACAAATTTTTTAGTTTACCCTTTTTCCACTTTCTCTCAGCTACTCTGCAGGCACATCTAAGATAACGAGTAGTGTTATTCAACCAAGGTTGAGACAATACTTTACAATGTTTTTCCCTCAGTGGAGCAACAGAGTCCAATATCTCAGTCCATGTACAATCAAATAAGACAGTGAATTCTTCCACACTGAGATTACGATTGTCAATGTTAAACAGCAAAGAGTCTTTAAAAGCACTAAAAAACTTTGAAGCAGTTAAAGGGTTAATTGCCCAGACACTGCGAGCAACAGCACAGGTGGAAATCTCTGAGCGAGGAGCAACCGCAGTGAATAAAACAGGCATGTGTCTGCCACAAAGACATTTAGCCACTTGGCCTCAATAGTGCAATGACAGGCACCCAGGACTAGATAGGGTCGTTGTCAATCATACCTTGTGTAATATCTCACCACGTGTGTGAATCCTGGTTCAGTGGAAAACATGTCTTATAACTGGTCAAAGGAACCAGCTCTTCTTTTTGTGATGGGGCAAAGTCAAAGGCTTTTAACATATTAATGTGATCGAGGTCATGTTTTGCTCAGCAGTTTAACTCACCCAGCTGTTGCTTTTGATGTAGTTCACTGTCCTTACTTCCTCAATGATTGTAAAGGGTCCTTGCCAATGAGCTGGGAACTTGCAGTTAGCTTAGGGCATTAGGAGGAGCAGTTGATTACCTGACACAAACTTGTGTGAAGGCGTTATGTTGATCGGTGTCCACCTTCTCCATATGCTCCTGTACTATGGGAAGCACGCAGCTGATCTTGGATTGCATTTCTTGGTCCTCTCAGGCCTCCTTTGCCACAACTAGCAGACTTTGTGGCATTCGTCCGCATAGCAGTTTGAACAGGGTGAAGCTGGTAAATGTTTGTGAAGTTTCCCTGGTGGCAACGAGACTTTTTGGTACTTACTGTTTTAGGAACTTTTTTTGGAGATTATTATTATTATTTATTACCTTTATTACCTTTCCTTAGATAACAACTGTGAGCACCTGTAACCTAGCATAAGCAATTTCCCTCTGGGATTAATAAAGCTCTTTGAATCTTGAATCTTGAATACAAGAGTAGTTGATCCCAGTTCTGGGATTTTCATTCTACCAGACTGTCGGTTTGGTCATGATAAACTGAAATGGGGATCTGCTTGACCTGCAACAGCTGACAAACATCTGTCATTAATTTTGACATGAAAGGTGTACCTGTCTGTAAGCAGCTCCTTGGGTAAGTCTATGCAGCTGAATGGCAGCGCCAGTTTCCATGCGATGGTCTTGAAGGTGGCGTTCGAAGTGGAATGGCTTCGGGTCATCACATGGCGTCATCGACTAGCACCAGGATATATTCATGTCCTTGTGCTGACTTTGGGAGCGGCCCAACCAGATCCATACCAATTTGCTAAAACGGTATATTGACAATGGGCAGAGGCTGGCTTCTTGGGTGCAAGTTTATGGCATTCTGGGAACCTCTGACAAAAGTTTTTTCAGCGTCAAGTCCCAGTAGCAAATTTGCATAACTGTGTTGATTTTACTCTGTGGCTCGACAAGAAGAAACGAACATTGTTCAGGATAAAAGAGTTCAACAGTTATGATTGCATTAATTAGAGAACATATTTCAGAAGACACTGTGTATTTGAAATACAAAAAAGGAAGTAAGAGTTCCTAGTTTATTTTGTTTTAACAAATGTCACATTGAAGGTGCTAACCCAGAGAAGTTGATCTTCACTGATAGCTGCACACACAGTGGAGCAGTTTAAGACACTAGACAGCAGTCTGGAAACGTACAACAAGCTTGAATCTACGCTCTTATATTTTGCAGTGTTTATTATTTTGGGGATTGAAAAAGAACTGACAACAAAACAGCTTTACCAACCAAGTCTGATCTTCTGTTGGATCTCTTGCAGATGGCATGATAAAATGCAGCTTTCCTCCTCATCTTTTTTCGTGAGCCTTCTGACTTGCACATTGTGTTGGGTGTCTGAAAAATGCTTTGTCTTTGAAGAGTACATGGATGAAAAAATAGTGGGCGAATGTCCAAAAAGTAACCTAACAGGATCCTGTAAAGGCGTCTCCAATGTGGCACTCGATCTTGCTGGGATTCCACCTCATCTTGAGGTCCTCTGTTTGCATCGTGCAAAGGATTTGTGTCTGCATCCTAACTCTTTCTCAAGGTTTACAAAGCTTGTGAAGTTAAAAATTTCAGGGTCTATCTCCACTGTTCTCCCTGGAGCTTTTAAAAATCTTTCGAGTCTTCAACAACTGGAAATTACCTGCTTACAATCTTGTAATCTCTCCTTTTCCTCTGAGATTTTCAGTGACCTTCAGAACATCACAACTCTTTCGTTCATCAACTGCAAGCTCTCGTTCATGACAGCAGATGTGTTCAAAGGGATGGTGAAGTTGGAAAAACTCAAACTGATGGACAGCATGGAGGATTTTTCTGAGATGTTGTGCAGATTATCATTTGTGTCATCGTCATTAAACTATTTAGATGTATATGCTCAGAGTTTAGTTATTGTTACAAAGCCAACTTGTGCTTTTTCTAATGGGACTTCTTTTGATGTTAACTTTCATGAAATTGAGAATGTCTTTCTCCAATTTAGTTTGGTTAAAGTAGTCAATAAAACAGTGATGAAATACTTCCCAAAAGTTAATCTTTTAGCAATAGATTTGAATGGATTTGAAGTTTTAAAATCTGACTTTACAAAAATTGACACTTTAAGTATTAATTATTTGAGGGAGAAGTTTAGCAGCTTTTTAGAAATCTGTGAAGCTGCACATGAACATTCGACGACTGCAGTCGCAGTAACATTCTCCTATGCTAACAATTCTTTTGTACCTGATCTGGAGAGATGCTTGGGGCTTGAAAGCCTTAGTATCAATTGTATTTTTCAACCCCCAGCATTTAATTTAACATTCATCAACATTCTGAGAAACCTTAGAGACTTGTGGATTCATTGGAAAGTTACTCCAGAGACTATTAATAGCGACATGGCATTGGCACTGTGTGAAAATCAGACTGATCTTATAACAAAACTCACAACAGTTAATCTTTTTACAAATAATTTCATAAGAATTGGCCCCAAACATTTTAGCTGCCTACGAGAACTCGAGGAACTGTACTGGGCTGGCAGTGAGATTGAACATATTGACGATTTTACATTTAACAGTACAAGATTGCTTACAAAATTGGTCCTCAGTCGTAATAAAATATCTCACCTTACAAACTTTACCTTCTTTGGTTTATCTAACCTAAAAACTCTCCTACTTGATGAAAATAATCTGCTTACAATTGAGCCACTGACTTTACTTCCTTTAACATCTGTAGAATTTGTAAATTTGGGAGTCTTTCAGTATTCCTCCTCTGAACCGTCAAAGATCCAGATCAGCCTCAGCCTTCCTGAAAACTTGACTAAGTTGTCCATCAGCTCTGGAATGCGACCAATGACACTTATTTTAAATAAGAACAAGAAATCCCAGGTGGGTCTCAGCCTCAATGTTTGTGGCCAGTCTGTGACTTTTCAGGATTGTGACAATACGCTTTTCAAATCTCTTGTTGAATTAACTGCAGAGACAGACCAGTTGCTCTGTGGTCAGTCCTTTCCTGGTCAGTTCCTCAAGTCTTTGAGACATCTTATGATCAGAGCAAATCACAAAACAGCACAAATGGACTTGACAGATTTAAACCACCTGGTCAACCTGAAGAGTCTGATCCTTATTAATGTGGATTTGTCTCAGCAGTCTGGTCTTGATGTGATTTTTCGGAACTTGTCCAGTCTGGAGTATCTCTATATGTCCTTTTGCTCAATGACTTTATTGGAGAAAGACTTGAGCAGAGATCTGAAGTCACTAAAAGTCATGTTTTTGCAAGCCGACGATGTGTTCAGTGTGATGGAAAACTTTATAGAGCCCCTGAAAAACCTTCGCTATGTCCTCATGAAAGACGCACTTCTACACTGTAGCTGTGACAATGCTTGGATTATCAACTGGGCAAAGTATGAAAAGAACGTTCAGGTCAGTTTTCGTGATAGCGCGTTGGAAAGGTTGCCATGTAAAACTGCAGATGAAACTACGTTTCTTCAAAAATTTGTTCAAGAAAACTGTTCTTTTAATGTGGACTTTCTCCTTTTTGTCTCCACGTTTTTGGGACTGGTGTTCTTCATGCTGGTAGTGCTGCTCCATCAGCTGTTTGGAGATTACCTGCTGGCATTCTTTCACATAGCTCGGGCCTGGGTAGAGGAAGCCATGAGGGCAAACAGAAAAGGACATCACCACTTCGATGTTTTCGTGTCCTACTCTGGGAAGGATGAGGATTGGGTAATGGATGAACTTCTGCCCAACCTGGGGAAACGTGGACCCCCATTTCTCAAGCTTTGCCTGCACAGCAGGGACTTCGAGCTGGGAAAGGACATTGTAGAGAATATCACGGACAGCCTCTACAGAAGCAGACACACCCTCTGCCTGGTTAGCCGCAACTACCTCCGGAGTAATTGGTGCTCTCTGGAGATGCGCCTGGCAATGTACAGGCTGCTGGCTGAACACAGGGATGTTCTTGTTCTGGTTTTCCTGGAGAAGGTTCCTCATCAACTCTTAAATGTACATCATAGACTGTCCCGGCTGGTGAAGTCCCAAACCTACTTGGACTGGCCACATGACCCTGCACTGCATAATGCATTCTGGGATAGACTGTGGAGAAAACTCGCACCTGAATCTGTAACCTAAATTAAAATGTGTTAATGTCTTGGCAAATAAATGCCTAGTTTATTAAGATTTCTGATACTTTGCCATATGGTTTTAAGTGAAATATGAGATGGATATCCGTATACATTTGTGTAACATTAATAAAGAAAGAAAAAAAGTCCTATAAGGACAGGTGGGATTCTCATGATCTTGTAAAATTTGTGAGCTCTAGACATACATAAATAGATATGAGCTTGCAACTTACCTGCAGACCATGTACTGAAATTTACCACAGAACTTCACAATTCACTTGAGAATTCCCACCACATATTTGTTTCTTCTATTAACTGAATCTGTTCATTCTAATTCTGTAATTTTTTAAATCTCATTTTCAGATCTTTTCATGAGTAGTTCTGTCAAATTAAAAATATTATTCAACTGTATTCTGCAGTAAACTTTTAGAAGCCATGTCTGCATGTGTAATGTGTTGTATAACAGAAATGATGATAATAATCATTATTATTATTATTATTCACTCTTATTAATTCAATATAGTTTTTGTGTAATAAAAACTTCGGCTCCAGTTGGTTCTCTGACTTCCGCTTTACCTGTTACTGCCATTCAGTAGACGGCATCCTGTACTGTACTGTACTGTACGTAGAGCCAGATTTTCTATTTATTCTTTTCATTTGTATATAATGGATTAAATGTTGTTTCACTAGACGTTAAAAGCTTACTTATACAGTACTGTGCAAAACTCTTGAGCCCACCATTTCTTTATATTAAAGTGGATATACAGTATTAAATGAAAAAAATGGGAACAAATGCTTTACTGCAACAGGCTGCAAATTACCTATAGATACAGTATAAAATTGGTTGTTCATGTAACAGCCTCAGCAGCAACCTCATTTCCCCTCTCGTTTGTTTCCACTTACAGTAATATTAACCATCATCATCATCACCGGCCTGATCATACTGTTTGTCTTCATTTACACCTGGCTGGGATGATGGTCACTATGACTGGGTCCTGTGAAGGAGGATACCACTGTTGGAACAGGGCATCAGGATTAAGTTTTTTTGAGTAGGTTTATATGATAATATATAATTAAAGTGAATGTTTTCTGGAGGTCCTCTAATGGTTGTAAAATGGGAATACAGTAAATACAATCATATTCACCAATTCTTTTGAGCTAGCGTACACACCTCCACTGTCCCTAGTTGGACTACAGAGGTTCCTAGATGGATGGATGATATTGGATGTATGGCAAAAAATACTTGCCCAATTCCTGTTTTTTAAGCATATTTGTCACACTTACGTGATTAAAAACAAATTTCCACTACTCTACTCCGTCACGATTCTTTTCAAAGGTAAAGTGCAGGTTAATTTATTTATTTATTATTATTTTTTTTTTACTTTACAGCAGTGATAATTTTTCCGATAAAACAGTCTTTCCGTTAATGTGTGTGCATGTTTGTGTGTGAAATTCAAATAAGAGAGGAGGAAGGTTTACTGTGTAAGATGAGAAGAGGGAGTGGGGAGGGGCTGATTCCTCCTATCTTATTACTTTAGCTTCATGTGTACATACACACACACGCACACAAACAGAAACACTTATCTGTCAGGATTTATTTTTACTTTTTTTCTCACTTTGTCTGAACAGGTATACAGAACATTTAAGCATTCATTTACAGTGTTCACTTACGTAGCCCCATAGCAGTATATATGATAAGTAATAATTATACAACAATCATATTTTTTTTATGAATAAGCATTTATTCATAAAAATATTTAGAAAAAAGTATTTGGTCACATTCAGCGTGGTTTGAATGAAGTCTGTATTTACTTGCAGTGATAGTCCCTAAGACAGTTCTTTTCATCTGAGAAGCACAGGCGAACATTGCACTTGCTACACAGTGTGTTTGTGTATCCATTATTGCAGTGCCTGCAGCGTCCTCTCTTCGTCTTTACTAGGAAATGTGCAATCATGTCTTTGCATACATCCAGTTTAGCCATGGTCTGAGTTCCCAGAGTTTGTCCTTCTTTTCTATCTCTGACATAGTTAAGTTGTTTATGAAGTGTAATGAAGTCAACAGAGATTGGAATCTGTTGCGGGACATCACATCGGAAACAGGGGTGTACCATGTGTCTGTCTCCCAATACATACGGACTCCAGACATTTGCATTAGGCCCATCTTCAGGTACATGCCAATAATTTCCTTATTATTGGTGTTTACAGATGTTCAATTTTTTTTGCAAGCTGTACTCATTTGTGTTTCAGAGCTTCATCATTGGCTGGGCAGTCAATGGACTGCAGCAATCACATCCTGCACACTGAATAGATGACCTTTCTGTACTGGTGGCATTCTGAAACTGAAAAAGTTTGGAAACATTTAAATAAATATGTAAATATGTAAACATTTAAATATATTAGTGCTAGAGCACTAACAGGTTCACATTCACACCTGTCCGTGAACAATGCAACAGGCTACCACTCTGACCGAACGTTGTAGAAGTACAACATAGACATAATAAGCTCTGAATCAAATTTGATTAATGTTTTCTAAAATAACTAATTATATATATATATATATATATATATATATATATATACAGGTCCTTCTCAAAAAATTAGCATATTGTGACAAAATTCATTATTTTCTGTAATGTACTGATAAACATTAGACTTTCATCCAGAGGCACCGTGTGCAGGAAATGGGCTACAGGTTGCAAATTTTGCATGTCATTCGGAAATCAAGGTGCCAGAGTCTGGAGGAAGACTTGGGAGAGGGAAATGCCAAAATGCCTGAAGTCCAGTGTCAAGTACCCACAGTCAGTGATGGTCTGGGGTGCCATGTCAGCTGCTGGTGTTGGTCCACTGTGTTTTATCAAGGGCAGGGTTAATGCAGCGAGCTATCAGGAGTTTTTGGAGCACTTCATGCTTCCATCTGCTGAAAAGCTTTATGGAGATGAAGATTTCATTTTTCAGCACGACCTGGCACCTGCTCACAGTGCCAAAACCACTGGTAAATGGTTTACTGACCATGGTATTACTGTGCTCAATTGGCCTGCCAACTCTCCTGACCTGAACCCCATAGAGAATCTGTGGGATATTGTGAAGAGAAAGTTGAGAGACACAAGACACAAGAATCTGCAAAAGGATTCCCGACCAAGTATTGAGTGCAGAACTGAACATAATTATTTGAAGGTTGACGTTTTTTGTATTCAAAACACTTTTCTTTTATTGGTCGGATGAAATATGCTAATTTTTTGAGATAGGGATTTTGGGTTTTCAAGAGCTGTATGCCACAATCATCAATATTAAAACAATAAACGGCTTGAACTACTTCAGTTGTGTGTAATGAATCTAAAATATATGAAAGTCTAATGTTTATCAGTACATTACAGAAAATAATGAACTTTATCACAATATGCAACATTTTTTAGAAGGACCTGTATATATTTGTTCTAGATATCATAATAAACACACAAAAAATGTTTAAGGAATTTTACTTACTTAAATCTTGACAAATCCAGTCATGCAAAAAATGGAGATCCGCTCAAAGCAAAGTTTGTAGGTAGAGTAAGTTCATGGTAAGATGACCAGACCTACTGTATAAACACTTTTTCTATCAAATAGCATTGTGAGGACAAACAATAGGACCCATTAAATATGTAAATGTGGTTTTGAGAAAAAAAATCATTTGCTGGCCTTTTTTTTTAGAATTGTTAAAAGTGATGTTGTAATTTTACAACAGTGGGCGTCACAGGGTTAAAGGTAAAGTGCAGGTTAATTTGTTTTATTGTTACTTTATATTTTGTATTAATTATTTTTATGTATTTATTTTTTGTCGCTGTGGAATGAATAATTTGAGTTTCCATTTCTTCTTAGGGGAAAATTCGATTTGGTTTATGAGTGTTTTGAAATACGAGCCCTCTTCCGGAAGGAATTATGCTCGTTATCCAAGATTCCACTGTATTTCATTTATTAAGAGAAAAACTCTGTCCAAGCCAAATTTTTTGGAAAACTGAGCAACATGATGATGAAAACAGTGGTGAATTCCTGTGGTAAATTAAAATGTCTACATCTGACAGTCACAATCTCCAGCAACGATGAGCAAAAGTTCGAAACTAGCAGAGATTTCGTGTTGATGTAAACACACAAGCTGCCGCTGCGAGTCTTACCGCACAGAGCTGCATTCCTGTCAGCGTGAAACAATGCTAGCCTATCTATTTGAATGGCGGGGTCTGGAACTCTGTCGCTGACCATTGTCTCTGTGAAAACAAAGACGCAGCAATCCCTAAACTCACGCTGTGTAGTGTGGAAAAATTTTATTGAATTATAATTGTAGTCAAGTGTAAGGTACCAAATACCCAGAAGGCCTCTGTCCAAGAGGCCTTGATCCAACTCGCTACGAAAACAGAAAAGGCGCCTGCACGACAAATTGAGGAAGTGAGAAAACACGCAGGCAGGAGGCAAGGGATAGGTAACAGACAAGAAAACTAAAGAAAAAACAATAATATCAATAATATTTACTAACATTTTATCATTATGTACTAATAATATCTACTCGTAATATCTACGTGGTTTATGATAATGTTTGTTTTAATGATAATTAAAGAAAAAGTATGCAAAGTGTGACCCAAGAACAACCCGTACACACAGAGTGCAAGAAATTAAGGAACTTTATTGGAGGAAAAAATACAGAAAATGCAAGCATCGATAAAAATTATAAAAATAAACTTTCGGTTCTGCTTTAATTGGGGCACAAAGTGAAAAAAGCCAGACTTCTGCTTTTAAGAAGCAGAAAAACAGCATAAATCATATTTGTTATAAAGAAAAAATCTAATTAATCAGTAATTTTCAGCAATATCATCCTCAGAGGTAGGCCCCTCAGAGTTCTAACCAGATGCAAATTGTGGTGGTTCGGTGTGAGTAGGGGAAGGTGTAACCACCTGCCCCCAGAAGGAATCTCAGATGAGAGGATGAGCGAGAAGAACGCTGCCTGCGAGCTAGAATTAAACAAAATTAAAGAGAATTTAGTAAACATGGGTTTAGTAAATCTGGGGGAAAAAATGCACTCTGCACATATTAAAAGAAACATTACATTATTTACATTATTGATTTTAGTAGTATAGGATCTAAGAACTAGCAATATAAATAATCATACCAATAATCTGATTAATGTGATTGTCTTAAACTAACCATAGTATAGCAATAGTAGTAGGTAAATGAAAAATAAATATTAACAAACCTAATCAATGAACTGATTTAAGCTGATTTAATTAATCGTTAATCTTAATATCTATCCTATAATAATTAAGTAAATTAAACAAAAGTATACTAATTGATATATATGTTCAAAATCATTAAAATAATCATTTAGTTATATAAAGAGATTTAATGTATAATCAAAATGAATAACCAGAATATATTAAAGTACTAATAGATAAATAATCTCTATACAAGTAAATACATAATGGACAGTTAAAGACAAATTAGATAAAATTAACTATGATAAGAACAACCAAAATTATAATACTTACACATCTTGATGAGGAAGATTCTGAAAGATTGCGGCTTCCACAAAAACCCAAGTTACCAACGGTGGTCAATGGTCTGGTCAAGAAAAAAAAGGAATAAACCAAACTTTCTCCAAAAAAGGAGAACGTAAGACCGTCTAACGTCTTAGGCCTGCCCAGACATGAATAAATATGAGATGAGAGGAAAAATTATGCAATTGGGAGGTGCCACATCAATCTGATCAGAATAGAATTAGCTCACATCTCATGAATATTAAAAAGGTTTCGTGACTTAAGAAGGAGCAAACAATGATGTAATTGTTAAGTGAAGGTATATAAACCCTGTAAAATTAGGGAAGTGAGAGGAAAAGGAGAGAAATCTTGCAGTTTTTATCTGGTCGTCTTTTGTCTGGCTAGTCCAGTGCTGTCCATTTACTTTTGGTTGCAATAAACTCTTTTGCTATTTCAGTACTTGAGTAGTTATTGATTTTGTTTGGAAAATTTACATAGTTCACAACAAATTTGCCACGACAGTAGTCTGTTGGAGTCAGATGTAGTCCAGTTTATTGTTCATGGAGCAGAAGTTTGATAAGATGATGGATGGAAGAGGCGGCCAGCTAGGGTTTGTTTTTAGCCTAGCACAGACTTCCACCCACTTGCCGCGTTTGCCGTTTCCTCGTGCACCGCTTAATAACAATTAGGTATAGTAACGGTCACATAATGTATATAGTGAATATATATTTAGTGCAAGTAGGGACTACAGCAGCAACAGGGTTACTGTGTGATCTTCAAGCTGCATGTGGTCATAGTACCAGTACTTTCTTTCTTGTCAGGATTAAGCAGAAGGAAGTTAAATAGCATCCAGTGTCTAGTGTCCTTTGACACCTTTTATGAAGCAATTTTTTTTCATCTGTCTTTGCTGAGACTTATAACTGTGTGTCATTAGCATAACTGCGGAAACAAATACCATGCTTACTAATTATGTTTTCCAGAGTAAGCATTTAATGAGAAAATAGTAATGGTTGTAAAACTGCTGTTTCTATGCTGTGATAAAGCCTAAAACCTGTTTGATACATTTTGTTTAAGCTGTTTCAATGTAGATATGAACATGGCTGCTATGCTACTATCTTTTTTAGGATCTTGGAGATAAAGGGGAGGTTTTCTTTATATTGTGCATTTGTTCAACTAGGTTTTCTTCTATTTTTCTTCTATTCTATATTTTGTATTATCTTCTATAGATCTGTTTTTCCTTAGCTAAAGTTATTTTTTATATTTTATTTCTTATTTTATTCAATAATTATTTCCTACTAATAATCTTTTTATTTTTAAGGTCACGGGCGGTCATACTGTGTATGACAAAATAAAATTAGTATTTTAGTACGTAAAATAAAAAATTTTACATTTACATTTAGGCATTTGGCAGACGCTCTTATCCAGAGCGACTTACAAAAAGTGCTTTAAAGTTTACACCATGGCATACATACTTACACTGGGCTAACTAGGTTAATAACTAAGTGCCATTAGTCCAACAAAACTGGAAAGAGTTTTTTTTTTGTGGGGGTTAGTCCAAGTACTGGAGAAACAGATGTGTCTTAAGTCGTCATTTAAAGATAGTCAAAGTCTCTGCTGAACGGACATCTAGAGGAAGTTCATTCCACCACCTAGGTGCCAGAACAGAAAAGAGCCTGGATGAATGCTGCCCTCGATCCCTGAGAGATGGTGGGATGAGGCGAGCAGTGCTGGAGGATCGGAGGGAACGTGGTGCAGTGCGTGGTGTGATTAGAGCAGAGAGGTAAGTGGGTGCTGGGCCATTTTTAGCTTTGTAGGCAAGCATCAGCATCTTGAATTTGATGCGGGCAGCTACAGGAAGCCAGTGCAGGGAGCGGAGGAGTGGGGTGGTGTGGGAGAACTTGGGGAGGTTAAAAACGAGACGTGCTGCTGCATTCTGGATCAGTTGCAGAGGACGAATCGTGGACAGAGGCAGGCCTGCCAGGAGTGAGTTGCAGTAGTCCAGTCTTGAAATAACAAGGGACTGAACAAGCACCTGAGTAGCCTGTGAAGAAAGAAATGGGCGAGTTATTCTGATATTGTAAAGAAGAAATCTACAAGAGGGAGTAAGGTTAGTGATGTGGGGGGGAAATGACCGATGATTGTCCAAGGTTACCCCAAGATGGCGGTGGCTGAAGGAGTGATTTGGTTGTTGCCCAGGGATATCACAAGGTCTTGACATGGGGCTGAGTCACAAGGGATAAACAACAGTTTAGTTTTACTGAGATTGAGCGTCAGCTGATGAGCAGCCATCCAGGATGAGATGTCTGCCAAACATGCTGAGATCTGGGTGTCATCTGCATATCTATGGTATGAAAATCCATGCGATGATATGACCTTACCAAGAGACCGGGTATAGAGGGAGAACAGAAGAGAACCAAGTACTGAGCCCTGCGGAAAACCAGTAGAGAGTCTACATGGGGCAGATGTACAGTAGATCCCCTCCATGTTATCTCATATGACCTATCTTCTAGGTAAGAAGCAAACCATTGCCACGCTGTTCCACAAATTCCAAGGCTTGTAAGAGTAGATAATAGAATTTTGTGGTTCACTGTGTCAAATGCAACTGACAGGTCCAGGAGGATGAGGACAGATGACAGTTTAGCAGATCATGGAGCTTCTCAGTGACTGACAGAAGGACAGTCTCTGTAGAATGTGCCACTTTGAATCCAGATTGGTTGGGATCATTAAGGTTTTTCTGTGAGAGATAAAGAGACATTTGGTTATATACATTCCTTTCAAGAATTTTGGAAAGGAAAGAGAGAAGTGATACCGGGCAATAGTTGTTAACTTCTGAGCGGTCCAGGCAGGGTTTCTTGAAGATGGGAATAAACCTTGCCTTCTTAAAAGCAGCAGGAACATGACCAGATGATATGGAATGGTTGATGATGGTTGTGGTGAACGGAAGGAGGACTCGTGAGATGGCCTGGAGCATTGTGGAAGGAATTGGGTCTAATGAACAGGTGGTGGGGTTAGATGACGAGATGATCTGCTGAATCTCATCAGATGACAGGTTGGAGAATTCTGCTAAGGGAGGGAAGGGAAGGTCCTGAGGTTCTGCCGTAGGAGTTTGGTTGGGAGCGAAGGACTGACGAATTGCTGCAATCTTCCCATCGTAGAATGTGGCAAAATCGTCAGCAGTCAGAGAGGAAGGGGCAGGAGGAGTCGGTGGGTTGAGTAGTGAGGAGAAGATGTTGTGGAGTTTGCCAGGATCATGTGCAGAGGCTTCCAGCTTTTCTCTGAAGAAGGTAGTTTTGGCAGAAGTCACATCACATGAGAATTTAGAGAGAAGAGTCTGGTAAGAGATGAGATCTGCATCAAGTTGCGATTTCTTCCATCTTCTCTCTGCAGTTCTTAATTCTCTCCTGTTGTTGCACAGTACATCAGATAGCCAAGGAGCATGACAAGACGTCTTCCTTGGTTTAGATGACAGCGGGCAAAGGAGGTCTATGGATTAGGAGAGAGAGGAGAGGAAAGGAGTCTGGGTCTGGGAGGGATGATAGGGTGCAGGAAGACACAGAGGAAGGGGAGACAGAGTGAATATTTCTGCGGGTAAAAGGGACATTTTGGTGGTTAGGTTTACGTAGAATAGGAAGGGTTATGGTGAAGGATACCAGGTAATGATCAGATTTATGAAGAGGAATAGTAGTGATATCTGTGACTGGGGATGTGCGGCAAAAAACAAGGTCAAGAGAATTCCCTGCCTTGTGTGTGAGAGGGCAGCTGTTTAGAGCTAAAGAGAAGGAGTTAAAGAGAGGGAGAAGGAAAGAGGATTGGAGTTTGTCAGATGGAAGGTTGAAGTCTCCTGGAACAGTGAAAGGAGTGTTAGCAGAAGGAAAAATACTAAGAAGCATGTCCATTTCATCTAGAATGTTTCCTAGAGAGCCAGGAGGACAGTAAATAACCAAGATGTGGAGGTTAATTGGAGAGGTTACCTTAACTGCATGAAATTCAAATGATGAAAAACTGAGATGAGACAGGGGGATAGGCAAGAAGGACCATCTCTTGGACAACAGGGGACCCGTACCATCACCTCTGCCGGTTTCTCGTGGAGAGTGAGAGAATACATAGGCAGAGGATAGGGCAGCCGGTGTAGCCGAGTTCTGAGGAGATATCCAGGTCTCAGTTAGGCTGAATCCCAATTCTATTTTCTACTTAACATTTATGGGTCTGCTTGCTCGAGTGAGCAGCCATGTTGAAAATTTCGCTTAGCCCTTCGTTTGAAGTGAGGTCCTGAAAAATCTTCGTTTGGAGGGCTATCTGGCCCTTCCCCTTCCCCCTACCCCTCCAACCAAAAGAGAAATGAGACGCCCCTACCCCTTCACGTGAACGCGCCAAACGGAGGGGTAGGGCTATGTGTAGGGGTAAGGGGTAGAAATGGGATTCAGCCTTAGTGCCAGAAAGTCAAAAGAGTCATAGGTAGCTAGGGCAGATATAAAATCTGCTTTCTTTACAGCAGATTGGTAGTTCCAGAGCCCACCTACCACCAGTGCAGGGCAATGAGACAGTACTGGAGGGTAGATGAGGTTTCTGGGAGGTCTGCCTTGCTGTGTGAGTAAAAGCATCTTGGTCTGTGAGAACTGACAGAGATAGGTTGAAGACACATGCTAGACTGAGGTAATTGTCTATAAAACTTGTAATTTCTTGGTAAACAAGAGTTTGAGTCAATTCTCTGTGCACTTGTTATCTAGATTCTTGACTAACTTTGTTGCAGGATATGCTTATTAACGGAGACACCTTCAATATATGTAGCTACGCCCTGCCCACAATTCACACCTTAAGGAAGCCTGAAACTACTCTTGATTATATATATCTATATCTATTATATAATACTCTTAATTATCTGGGAACAAATTGCTTTAGACCTACTTCAATCACACTGCAATCAACACTACCAAACAGCAAAAACTAGGTACAGTAATACAGTAAGAACCAATTGTGTTTCAAAAACAGTACAAAAGTTAAAACCTACCTTACCAGTGGAGAAGAATCCAATTTGATCTTTTTACATTCAACATTCAACGTCTCTTGTCATGGACGGCCACCAAAAGGCACGGCGGATGAACTGTTGGGTGCATTGATTCCTGGGATGTCCTGATAGGGGAGAGGAGTGGCCCCACTGGAGTACTTCCGTCCTCATAGCGGGGGGAACATAGAGTCGTCCAGGCGGCACACCTGCCGGGGCGGTTTCCTCGGCCTGCGCCTGGCAAACTCTTGTCTCCAGGTCCTAGTGGAATGGTGCAATGATTTTTGAAGGTGGTTGGACAGGTGGGGGGTCCGTCCGGGGGGGCGTCTTTTTCGTGTTGTCTGGAGAGAGCATCCGCCTTGGTGTTCTTCGACCCCGGATGGTAGGAGAGATGGAAATTATAATGTTAAAAAAACAGTGCCCACCGCGCCTGTCTGGGATTCAACTGTTTCAGATTGCAGATGTTGATCAGGTTCTGGTGGTCAGTCCAGACGATGAATGGCTCCCTGTCGTCCTGGAGCCAGTGACGCCATTCCTCCAAGGCCCACTTTATGGCCAGCAGCTCACGGTCCCCTACTCCGTATCGCTGCTGAGTGGGGTCAAACTTCTTGGAGAAAAAACTACATGGATGTAATTTTTGATCTGGACCTCGTTGGGAGAGAGCAGCCCTGGTGTCCGCATCAGAGGCATCCACCTCCACAACGAACGGCTTCTTTACATCAGGGTGAAGAAGGATCGGAGCAGTGGTGAAGCGACGACATAGCTCATGGAAAGCAGAAGTAGCAGATGAGTTGAGCTGAAAAGGGTTGGAAGATGGTCGTGTCAGAGGAGTTAGTGATGCTGCAACTGTACTGTAACCTCGGATAAAGCGACGGTTGAAACCGTTGAAGTTGCTTGAGGGTCTTGGGTAGGGGCCAATGACGCACAACTCCCAGCTTCTGCGGGTCCATGGCCACACCCTGGGACGAGATGACAAAACCCAGGAAAGTGGTGGAGCGCTCGTGAAAAGCGCATTTTTCCAACTTATAGTACAGCTGATGGGCAAGCAATCTCTTGAGAACTGCTCTGACATGGAGAATATGTTCTTCGGCGGTACGAGAGTACATGAGTATGTCGTCTAAGTAAGCAAATACCCAACGGCCTAATATATCATTGAGTGTCATTAATGAAGTGTTGGAAAGCAGCAGGGGCGTTGCAGAGTCCGAAAGGGATGAACAAACTTTCATAGTGTCCTGTGGGGGTAATGAAGGCCGTCCTCCACTCATCAACCTCTCTGATGCGCACCAAGTTGTAGGCGCTCCGAAGGTCCAACATTGTAAAAATGGTGGCACCGGAGAGGGCGTCCAGGGCAGAGTTGGTAAGCGGCAATGGATGTCTATTTTTAATGGTGATGTTATTGAGTAACCGTCGACACATGGGCAAAGGTTGCCCCCTTTTTTCTTGACGAAAAAGAACCCCGCGGCGGCGGGCGAGAAAGAGGTTCAGATGGTACCTTGTCGAAGAGCGTTAGCAACATACTCCTCCATAGCCTGGGTCTCGGTAGCCGACAAAGAGTAGAGATGGCCGCGGGGTGGGGCGGAACCTGGCTGAAGGTATATCGCCAGGTCGTAGGGGCGATGGGGTGGAAGGTAGGTGGTGTGCCTCTTGCAGAACACTTCAGCCAGGTCTCTGTAGATGTTTGGAATAGTGTTGGTGTCGATGTCGGGGGCCTCGGACTCTCTAGAACACGTCCCAGCCGTCGCCCATAGGCAAAGTTCAGAACAGGTCGGACCCCACTGTATGATCCGGCGTTGAGACCAAGAGATGAGTGAGTCATGTTGTAAGAACCAGGGGTAGCTGAGGATGATGGGTGGAGAAGAGATGGGTGTGAGATGAAATTGGACATTTTCCTGGTGAGAGTCGTTGATCTGATTCCGGAATCAATGAACGCCATACTTCGAACCTGTTTGTGGCCAAACTGGAGGTGTACCTGAACCGTGAGCCGAGAATCATTGGCGGAGATTCTGGAGAGTTGGAGGGAACCCGGTGAGTAACTCTCCTATCTCACCGGGCCTGGGCGTTTCCCGGTCGGATGGGGCAGGTGGCTCTATGATGCGCCGCAGACCCGCAATAGGCACAGAGTCCTTCTTTGAAGCTCCATTCTCGCTCAGCTGCGGTTAGGGAGGCACGTCCTAATTGCATGGGTTCCCCGGCTCCGGTGTTAACCACGGCGGGAAATGGAGAACCGACATGTCCGTGGATGGAAGTGGTGATGGAGAATAGTGCTTCAGAAACTTGGGTTTGTGCGCGGAGGTTAGAGTATTGAGGTGCAGCATGAGACATTGGTGGTATGGCGGATGGCAGGGTTCGTGGGACTGGCTTGGGACGAGACAACAGGCGTTGGTCGATCCGAAGGTCTAGTTAGATACGGCCCTCCAGTGTAGCGGAAAGTTCTCGTCCTGCTAGCTCATCTTTGATGCGGCCGGCTAGTCCCTCGTAGTAGGTCGTAGTAGGGAGGCATTTCCCCAGGTGGTTTGAACAGCCAAAGTTCTAAATTCTGCCATGTAGCAACTCACGGACAACCCACCCTGCCGCAGGTGGTACAGTTTAGTGTCGGTTTCCACCTCACCAGCAGGATGTTCAAAAGTAAGTTTCAGCTGACGGGTGGATTCATTGTAGGAATGAGCCGTATCTGCATCCGAACGGAGGACTGTCGTGGCCCACTCTGCTGCCTGCCCTGATAGCAACGAAACAAGGAGAGCAATGCGCACCCGATCGGTGGAGTATTTGGTGGAATTAAACTCAAACACCAGATCTAATGCTGTTAGAAAAACACTACATCTCCCGTCCGTGCCATCCCATTTATCCGGCAATGAAAGAAAAACATCAGAAGTTGGAGAAGGGGGGGGGGGCGGAGCTGCGGCCAGCTAACCATGCTAGCGACAGCCTCGCAAAGATCTGCGTTCTCCCGCGTTCCTCTGAGCAACGAGCTCTCCAGTTAGCTTGTCGATTAGCTTGACGTGCCGGTTCACTACGTCGCAGAGGTGCGAGTGATCCGCTGGGTTTACCGCTCGTGGCTCAGTCATTCTGTCATGAACTAACCCGGGATGATCAGAACACTTAGCGATAGCGGTTAGCCCTTGGTAGCGTGGATGGTCAACCCAAACGCGGAAGCAAGCGAGTAGGCAGGATAACCACGCGAATTAGTCTAAGGACTCTCACAAAAGGGGAGCAATTTAACCCACGTCCTATAAACATGCACTCGAATCAGAAAGTAAACCCAAGAAAGTGAGTACTCACGAAATGGCTGACGAGCGGCCTGAACTGACATGGGCGACCTCAATGACTGAGCGATGTGAAGCGCCACCTTGTTTCCTTTTATGCTTCCTGTTCTGGGACCATACTACTTCCGGGTCCTACTGCCAATCGCTGAGTGAGTGTGTGTGACATAATGTTAATAGGATCTTAGAGTTAAGTCTGGGGTCAGAAAAAATGTAGCGGTGGAGTATATGAGAGTGGCAAGCAAGCGGGGCAATATGACCCGCTGCAGGGAGACTGGAATGCCGCCCTTTGATCTCCGGGCTGAGGACAGCGCAGGAAAGAACTGTGCGAACTCCTGTGGCACCTTCCCTCCCCCGCCGACCCCGCATTCGCAGCCACGCTGCTGAAGAGGAAAAGGCCGCAAGGAGGACTCTGTTAGGGCCCCCGATCCACGCCGCGAAAGCCGCCCAGCCGACGGTCATTAGCGATGACTCCCGCCTAAGATGGCCCTAAGGGGCCAGGCTGGCCATCGACAGCAGGAGAACAACCCTTGAGGAGCGTGCAGAAGCTCCTTCCTTTAACCCATTCCTTCCCCATTTATTCTAAATAAAATTATCTTTTTTCTCACTAAGACCTCGCCTCGTGTCCGTGCTTCATGGTTCCGCCCTTGAAGTCGAACCCGTTACAGTAATGTACAGGTTTCTGAACCCCCTGTCTTCTTTTCCTCTGCTTTAGTACCGTAGGCGGGATTGGAGAAATGTAGTATGACAGGTCACTCACAGGCTCCCTCCTTAAATACAAAGTGAGTAAACAAGGATATTTATTATCCATATACATGTAGGGACTAACAGGCCACCTCAAAAGGAGTTCCCTTTCAAAAGCTTCACTCGATGCTGCATGAAAACGCTTTGGGAACATCTTTCTGTGTTGCCGGTTGTGAAGCATGTGTGTATCAAACACGCCAAATTTTGGCATATACACTGGGTTCCAAATTATTACGCAAATTATATCTTTCTCTGATTTTCATCATTAGTAAATGCAAATGACAGCAAATATAATTTTTTAGTCATCATCTATTCGGGTATAATTTTAATTTTATTGAACAAACCTCTTAATGATAACAATATTTATTTGAAAAAAAAAACTGAAAATGCACTGTTCCAAATTATTATGCACAACAGAGTTAAAACATTTTATAGGTTGTAAAAAACTGAAAATAGGCTTTTGTTGAATTTGCAGCATTAGTAGGTCATATTTACTGAAATCAAAAACTATTTCAATGAAAAACATCCTAACAGGGCATGTTACGTCTTAACATAGGACCCCTTCTTTGATATCACCATCTTTTATGCCCATAGCCGCAAATGACACAGATGTATTCTTTGCAGCATGATATGGTGCATTGTCGTGCATGAAGATGATTTTGCTATGGAAGGCACGGTTCTTCTTTTTGTACCATGGAAGAAAGTGGTCAGTCAATATACTTTGCAGAGGTCATTTTCACACCTTCAGGGACCCTACAGGGGCCTACCAGCTCTCTCCCCATGATTCTGGTCCAAAACATGACTCCGGCACCTCCTTGTTGACATCGCAACCTTGTTGGGACATGGTGGCCATCCACCACCCATCCACTACTCTATTCATCTGGATCATGCAGGGTTGCACGACACTCATCAGTAAACAAGACTGTTTGAAAATTAGTCTTCATGTATGCCTGGGCCACCTGCAACCGTTTCTGCTTGTGAGCATTAGGGGTTAGGGGTGGCCAAATAGTAGGTTTATGCACAACTGCAAGCCTCTAAAGGATCCTACACCTTGAAGTTCGCGGGACTCCAGAGGCACCAGCAGCTTCAAATACCTGTTTGCTGCTTTGTAATGGCATTTCAGCAGCTGCTCTCTTAATCTGATGAATTTGTCTGGCAGAAACCTTCCTCATTCTGCCTTAATCTGCACAAACCTGTCTGTGCTCTGAATCAGCCACGAATGTCTTCACAGTATGATGAGTTTTCGTGAAATATCTAATGTTTTCATACAGTGGGAGCCACGCCAAATAGCCGCGACAGTGTGGCTGAAGTGTAAATGGCGTGTGAATGGCCTTTGCACGCCGTAATCCCCCCTCCCTTTTCTGGCCGAAAGGCGTGTCAAGATTTCACAGTAAACACGCCCATTCAAGCCCTATTTATTCATTTACCTGGTGCCACCACTAGATGGCGCTTCGTTCTCAATAACACGTTAAAACAAGCCAGCTGCGCTGAGTTGCAATCACGTGATTTTAACAACCCGCCTCCACCCCCGCCGAACTGACGCTACTAAACTACAGAGATGAAGATGGCGGCTTAACGGACTATTCGTGGTAAGTGATATTTTATTTTATAAAATGTGTTTGGGGTAGTTTACAGTTTATTTCCCAGTTTAGTTTTTTATTGGCAGTTTTAAATATCACTGGCAGCACCAGCAGCGGTCAGATGTGACTTTAGAGAACTTAATGATCTGTTTACCAAGTGTGGAGTTAATATTACAGCTTACTGTCAGTGTCACACACTCACAATGTCACTCCACTTTAACTCAAAAACATGCTCAAGCTTCGACAATACTATTAATGTCCCTATTACAAGAGCTGCACTACCCGATGAAGAGTGTTTGTGTTCTCTGTAAATACTGAGAGAATCTCACCGCGTGTTGTCTGGATAAATTCAGCGCTTATTTATTCTCTGGTTAAGAGTTAATCTGCAGGTTATTTCTGTGACTGTAATATAATGTGATGCAGTTGATGAGGGACACAGACTGAGGGTAGTTGTACAGGAGCTAGTAACGCTCATAACCCGGTTTATATTTTATACACTTTCCGCGGTAGCGCGAGCGCTTAGTTAACGAGCTGAATAACAACACTGAAGTGTTTATCAGTTAGGAGGAGGAGGAGGGGGGAGGTGTGTGTGTGTGTGTGTGTGTGTGTGAGGGGCTTCAGTAAGTTATAGTTTGGCTTCAGGGATGAACTAATGCTCATATACGAGTGTTATATCGCTTAACTTATTTGTATGAGAAGCGCATTAAGTAAATTCTCGGTTAATTTAATTCAGACGATAATACAGACAGTCACTGGTTAACACTAACACTGTTCACTGGTTAACATTAGCACAGGCAGTTTATTTACATTACAGAATCCCCAAAACAGTATTTTACACACTCTGTGGTAAATAGGTTTATTAATATATTTAATTTTTATTAGAACTATATGTTCTGTGAAGTTTATTTATCTTTGTCTTGACTAAATTCTCCTGTTGTCTTTAAGGAGAGCTCCGCTGTGGAGGATTGGGGGGTCAGACGGCTGACGGCTGGACTTTTGGAGCTACAGGACTGGAGGAGCCTGAACAAGCTGTTGAGGGAGCTGTAGGAGGGATGACGTCACAGTCTGACAGCTTTAGAATGATGTTTGATCTGGTCTACTGTATATTCTGACCATAGAACTGTAAAATGTCTGATACAGTACTTTGGGGGAAACAAAGACTTCAACTGTTCCATGTTTAATAGTTTTGATATTTGAAAAATTAATATTTTAATGTAAAAGGACTATAGATAGAGACTTATAAGCAGCTGGTGTATCCGGCTAGTTTAATGAACTTTAAGCAAAAAGACAACATGTATTCACCTGTTTTATATAAATTACTGTTTTAACTTTGACTAGTTTTGGAAGAATAAATTGAATTGTTAAAGTCATGTTTTGCGTGTTTTAATTTTGGGGGATTGTTTGGGTATTTAAAAATTTAGTTGAACCAACAACTTCAATGGGCAAAAAATGGGAAACAACTTTGTTTTAAATAGTCAAAGAGTTGGGCTGAAAATAATAATAATAATTATTGATCATAGAAACAAATGAAACCAGTTAAACACTTGATTATATGTATTTGTGTTTGTGATTATGTGACCCATAATAATTTTTTCTCAGTATAAATAAATGTTTTGGGTTTTAAGAACTCCAAAAGAGCAACGACAAACTTGGTATTCTCCATTGAGGTTTCTCACCTTCCACTCCTGAGTAGGACATGGTGTTAATTGCTCTGTGTGTGTGTGTGTTTTTGGCGGGGGGATGGGTGTGTGTGTGTTTTCGGCTGTTCAGCAGTTCTAAACACAAGCACAGTTTTTGTCCTTAACTAAAATACTTCAATACGTTAATAATGAATTTATTTTGCTGAATATGGTAATAAGCGATGTTTAAACCAACCCAGTAAGTTAAGTAAGTGTTCCATACATTAAAGTACTGTGTATAACCAAGTGCCCTAGCAAACACAGTTACAGTTTACAGTACAAACAGAGTGTGTGCGCTGGGGCGATTGGAAGGTGAGTGAGAATACTCATTTACAAGACAAAAGACGGTCAGAGGCAGCGCCGTTCTAGACCAGACAACACGGGGTGGGGGGAGGGGGGCATCATGTTCGAGCACTGTTTTTACCTGGCCTTACTGTATAGTAACAGTATTGTATTTGCTGAATTGTGTTGAGGCACGCAAACCCCCTGACCACAATAAGGTGGCAATCCCTCAGGGGGAAACTAACAAATATATATATATATATATATATATATATATATATATATATATATATATATATATAATTTTATAATAAAATATCCTTACTCCAGATTTTATCAATCAATGACATAACATTTATCTAAGCTGGATGGTCAAATTCTCAAAAACGTTTAACATAAGGTAAGACTTAACACACTATAACTAAAATATTTACAAAACTGAAAGGTTGTCTTATGAATAATAAAAAATACAAACTAAATTAAAACAGATGGGCTATTGAACAGATCATAATATGTTTTATGTTTTCTGATTACAAATTATATGTGGGTTGAATTTTAGAAAGGCTAAATGAAATAACTAGTTTTTGGTCATGTCAGTCCAGTAACTATACTATGTAAAAGTAATTATAATATGAATTAATTAAGGGCAGGACCTAACCTAATGTTAATAATTTACACCATGATAACATTAGTATTCGTGTTTTTGTATATATTTTTAAATGTTCAAATGAACGTTTCAGAGTATATAATTTGTCGTGTCTGTGATTGAGACGCATGAGTTAAATTGAAATATTTTTTATAGGTAGTAAGCCAGGTTTTAGTAACCTTGGATAAATCAGCATGAAAGCCCTCTCACGCTATCTCTCGCACTCACACACACACACACACACACACTGTGCACACACAGACACACACAAATGATACATGAAATCGCATAAAACCAAATGAAACTAGGGTAAAAAATATGAGCAGTAAAAATACAGTAGTATCCTGTAGGTGATTCCTGTCCTGTGATAACAGGCACTAACACTCTAGAACTGTTTACTTCTGTTAGTTTTGTTTTCAAGTGTGAATGTTTATGGGGATTAAATCTGTCTCTGCTGCCGCATCTATACACAGTTGTGATAAGTGATTGATGCCCCATCAGATCTTTAATGTGGGACATTATGCTGGTTAAATGACTAAAGACACACTGATCCGTATGGACAGATATTTGTTCCAGATATTATGCGCCATTAATCAATTTGTTATGCCAATTTGACTTTCAGCGAAAACATCAAAAATATAACGAAAACAAACCAAAGCAGAAGTTACATTTTAAGCTTTACTTTCAAATTCAAATTTGATTTGTCACATACACAGCGCGATATGCAGTAAAATGCTTTGGGTGCTTTAGGTGAGACTCGAACTCGGCATTGCTTCACCTGGACCGCTTTATAAGTGTCACGCGCTAACCGATTGCACCACTGGAGCCACACGGAAGTTGGTCTTGTCAGAGAATCCTCTCTCTCTCGTGCGCACACACACACACACACACACACACACACACACATGAAATTGCGTAAAAACCAACGAAATATAAGCAGTAAAAAAAATATCAGTAAAAATACATTAGTATAACAGGCGCTAACCCTCTGGAACTATTTTACTATTGTTTCCAAGTGTTTATGGGGATTTAATGTGTCTCTGCTGCCGCATCCATTCACAGTTGTGATAAGTGATTAATGCCCCATCAGATCTTTTGACGGGGGCACATTATGCATGATTAAATGACTAAAGAAATACTGATCCATATGGGCAGATCTTTATTCCAGGTTGCATGCGCCATTAATTGCATTTCTTATGCCACTTGTAGACTATCAGTGAAAAAAAAATCAGCGAAAACATCATCAAAAATATAACGAAAACAAACCCAAGCAGACGTTACATTTTGAGCTTTACTTTGCAGCAAAATATTATCTATCAGTATATTAAATGGAACTAGGTAAAATACACCGTAATATAAAATACTGTACACAGCCCGCGTTTTTATTCCGTACCTACAATGATCGGTATAGACAAATTACAGCCCCTACCGTGTCTTTAAGGATCATTTCAGGATGTCTTAAAAAATATTTCACTAACTAATTTTATTAATTCATTATTAAATAATAAATAGCATAATCATCATGGGTTGTGTATTGAGTGATTTAACAAATCTGTTTTATTAATCGGTTTGTTGTTGTTGTTTTTTCATCTATTTATGAAACTATGTTGACAATGCAAGAACTGTCTGTATATTAAAGATACGGTATTGGGCTTCCTGGACACTGCAGTTAACTGTGCCAGTCAATGCTCCATCTGGCGGAATTATACGGCATTGCAACCATCTTTTTAGAAAGCGCATGGGGGCGTTTATGGGGCGGGGCATCGTTAACTGCGTCATCGCGGGGGATCACATTCCATGCACGAAGCCTGCATTAACCCTTCATGGAACTGCCACGGAGCAGTCATGCTCCAGGCGGCTGTTTGACGTGGCTCCCACTGTACCTTGTCCAATTTGATGCTTTTCGGTAGCAGAGAGATCCTTTTTCTTTCCCATATTGCTTGAAACCTGTGCCCTGCTTAAAAACGTGGAACAACCTTCTTCGGTACTTTTTCTTTAATTGGGCTCCTCTGGCATACTAATTATCACAGGTGTCTGAGATTCAGTTCAGTAATTCAAAGAGCCCTGAGACACAATACTGTACCATCCATGAGTTTAATTTAAAAACTAAACATTTAATGTTTATGACATCACATCCAATTTGCATAATAATTTCGAACACAGTGTACATAGACGACTGGCTGGCCCTGTTTCAGGAGCTAGCGCTTCTAACTCATCTTTGTTCCTTAGGATTGAGACCCAACAGCATGAAAAGCGTGCTCTTTCCTGTTCAGAGGACAACATATTTGGGTGTCACATGGTATTCGATCGTAAGGCGAGCTGTCTCTTGCTCGTGTCGAACCCATTCTCAACAAAATCAAGCTAGACCAGAATGTGACTGTTCATCACTTTCAGAGATCTTACATTTACATTTAGACATTTGGCAGACGCTCTTATCCAGAGCGACTTACATTTTTATCTCATTATACATCTGAGCAGTTGAGGGTTAAGGGCCTTGCTCAAGGGCCCAACAGTGGCAACTTGGTGGTTGTGGGGTTTGAACCTGGGATCTTCCGAACCGTAGTCCAATGCCTTAACCACCGAGCTACCCCTGGCCCCTTAGATCTTTAGCTTTCATGGCAGCTGATATACCTTTGGTGATACCTTTGGGCCTTCTGCACATGAAAGCATTTCAGTTGTGGCTAAGAACCAGGGGATTTCATTCGAGGGCCAATCCCCAGAGGCAAATAAGGGTTACGCGCCAGGGGCTTCGTACCCTTTCTATGTGGTTCAGACCTCGGTTTGACCCTGTTGCAAGATGCTAACGACAGACGCTTCCCTCACGGGCTGGGCTTAGATGGCTGTCCAGCCCAAGGGAGCTCGAAATGATGGCTCTTTTTCATGGCCCTAAAGTACTTCCTCCAGCAGTTGAGAGGCTATCATGTCCTATTGCGGGTGGACAACACTATGGTAGTCTCATATATAAATTGCCAGGGCAGACTGCGCTCGCACTGCTTGAACAAGCTAGCGCTCCAGGTTCTGCTTTGGGCACAGGACAAGGTTCTGTCCCTCAGGGCGATTTACATTCCTGGGCATAGCAATGTGGGAGCAGGTTTGCTGTCCAGTCAAGCTCTGACACACAGGGAATGGAAACTCCACCCTGATGTAGTCAGTCAATCTGGGAGAGATTTCATGTAGCAGAGGTGGACCTCTTTGCCTCGCAAGAAACAGCAAATGTCCCCTTTACTACTCTCTGACTCTTCCAGCTCCCTCCTCTAGAACAGTGGTTCCCAAACTTTCAAGCCCGCAACCCCTAATTGAAGATCAACAAGATCTTGCGACCCCCACTATCAAAAACAAGCAATAAACATAACAAGCTGTTCACAGTATTTTGACTACATTTATTATACATCTAAATAATTTTGGCTTACCTTTCAATGGGAAGGGTGTACTTGTTTTTGGCAGCACAAAAGCTTCATTCGTGGCCTGATGGTGGATACAGCTACCCGCATATCATGTTCCACATCATGACATGAGCTGTATTTAACTTTTATATATGTAACAGCGGAAAAATACTGCTCTCACAAATATGTAGATCCAAAATGTATGGGACAATGCACGGGACAACTCGTGTATTCGGTTGCTACGGCAACTTACTGAATACTGATACTGCACTTTATGAATTCTTCCTTATATTTCTGACGTTTCCTACTTTGGTCTGACGGGGTCTTGCTCTTTTGCTTGGTCGATGTACATGGTTCCGATGACTCAGACAAACAATTTCCTTAACATTTTTAGATTTGCGAATAACAAATTTATCCATCTCGGCAGTTGTGGTTTTCACGTCCAGTTGTGCTCTGTAGCAATAACTAGTGAGCCAGTCGCTGCACAGTGATGTCATATGAGTCGCAATTTTTTTTAACACTCAATTTAAACACTCAAGCTCAATCAGTAATATCTTTACAAATCAGAAAATATTTATTCATAGCATTTACTTGTAATCAGGCCTGGACTGACCATAGGGCATACCGGGCAATGCCCGGTGGGCCGACGCACATCTGCTATATACATCACGGTGCCACCTGCATAACTCTCTTATCTTCTAGCCTCATGGTCTGTGTTACGTGCAGAAGTAGTGCACGTATGTGTGTGTGTAGCGCGGGTATGTGCGCATGCGCGACGGCGGCGCGTGCGCAATCTCTCCCACCTTTCTCTCTCCCGCTCTCCTTTTCGCAGGAAGCCCCGCCCCGATGGAACGTGCCGTGACGTGCGCCGCGATTGGCTGACAGTGGATCTGCGCGGCTTCTTAACCCCACGAGTGGAAGCAGGAAGTGCGCGACTTATGCCTGGTGTATGACTTACGTGCTCAAAGTGATTGGTTGATTGTGGTAGTGTGGAAGTGTGGAAGTGTTGAAGTGTGGAAGTGTTGGTGTGTATTTGCTTGTTATTTTGATATTTGTTTGTTTTGAGTGATTGTGTGTGTGTGTGTTATTGTTTGTTTGTTTGGTGGGAGAGAGAGCCTGTGTGTCGCGCCTTGCCTCTCTCCTTCCTGTTTGTTGTTTTGGGTTTTCTTTTTGTTTGTTTGTGTTAGCGTGGATGGAAGTGTTCCTCCCGCTGTTGTATATAGTTTCTTTCTTTTTCATTGTAAATATTGTGTATATATATATTGTTTTGTTCTTTTTTTTGTGTTTGTATATAGTTGCAAGGAAGCAGTAGGGGTTGAGCGCCATTTTTGTTGTCCCCCGTTTTCTCCTGTTTTTGTATAAATAGTTAAGTAGTTAGGTTAGTCTCTGTATTTTGATTTCAGTATTTTCTTTTGGTAGTTTAGTTAGCTTGAGGGTGGAGATAGGGGGTGTAAGGTTTTATAATATTGTAAGACAGTGTAATCTAATAAGAAGATTCCTGTGCCTTGAGAACAGACCCCTCACTGTGCTTCCTCATGCCTTCTGTGGTAACACCTTGTATATCCTGTATTCAGACAAGGATACATCCAAATGGCTCCTGTCTGCTAGAACCCTTTTGTTTAATCAGGAGAATGCAAATGTATCTCCTCACACCTGTCTGTCTCCGGGTCCCTCAATGACTGACATGTTAATGACTGGTTCTTTTGATGTTCGGGACGTAGCAGCGTTTAAATGTGCTCTCTTTGCTGAGAATAAACAGAGATCTTCAGACATCATGCCAGCGTGTGTGTGTGTGTTTGTCTCTCCCGGTCGATCGGGCCCGGGCCGGTAAGTGTATCAAGGTGCAGCGGACACAACAAGAAATAACTCTTATTCTCTTCGCTTAAAACTTAGCTCGGACACTTCTTCTACATTTTTAAACTTAACAATTTGGGGGCTCAGTCCGGTCTTCCCTCTCAGAGGAAAAAGTAAGTGTTTATTTTGCTCTTTCGGATTTTTTCCTCGGTCAGGGGAGATTTTGTTATCGTGTGATCTGGTTAAAATAAAGTTTAATTCACGTTTTGTTTTCTATATAAGTTTTGTTCACCGTAATTGATTCTAATCGTCTTGACTCAGAGGTTTTGTTTTCCGGAGCAAGTTTATATAGCTTTCGTAACGTCATGTTTAAAGAAATATCCGCGGTGTTTTGAATGAAAAAGCTTGGTTGTGGTGACACTACCGCTGTGTTTTAGAGAACCGTTGTTTATTTATTTTTATTTTTAACTAAATTCGTTCCCCGTTTCGAGTCGCGCTTTAAACAACTCGTTAATTCTTTTGGTAAAAACAATTGAAATGGATATGGTATTTGCAAATGTTTATGACAAGCAGGCGAACTACCCTGTTATTTACAACAGCTCAATACTTAGTGAACTAGAAACATTACAACGCTTCTCACTACACAACTTAACAGGGGGGGGTTTAGTTTATTGTTTTGGCTTGGCTCAATCCTGAAGCCCAGAGCTTCCTGTATGTGTATGTGCGTGAGTGTGAAAATAAAAACCACGCCCAAAATCTTGGTTGTAAGTTCATTTATTTATAATCAATTTATTATTTTCTTTGTTGCGTCCCTTGACCCTAGACCGGGGGTCGTAACAAGTGTGGGCTCGTCCGTTGCCAATCACTGGCTAAAAAGTGGGGATTCGTCCGTTGCCATTGTCTGGTTAGCAAGTGTGGACTCGTCCTTTGCCAGTTACTGGCTAACAAGTGGTGGCTTGTTTGTTTTCAAGTATACCCTGCCTTTGTGTTTGTTTGGCTGCCTTCTTGAGTTGGACAGTAGTGATAGAACAATGGCGTTTGACTTAATTGCCTTTACACTGGCTCCTACCATGGAACAGTTTGACCGGTGCCGTAAAGACGATTTGTTCAGCATTGCTGACTTTTTTGAAGTTGACGTGCCAAGAAAAGGTCTTAAAAGAGAGATAAAAAAAATATTGCTTGTTAAATTAATTGAACAGCAGATTTTGCCTGGAGAGCCTGGAGAGTGTGCTGAGGACAAGGACGCTTCAACGCCGACGGAGGTCGACGGTAGGCCATTACCTGCGCCGCAGTCACCTTCCACGCCCCCCAAGCATAAGGTAACCACACCACCAATTGGGGAATCAAACCAACTTTTGGTTTTAAAAACGAGGGAGGTGGAGCTGGAAATTAAACGAGAGGAAACAGAAGCTCAAAGGTTACGGTTGCGAGAGCTGGAGCTTGAGATGGAGAGGGAGCATTTTCGGCGAGATTTCAGCCGGCTACACCGGGCTGAGATCGCGCCGGAGAGTTCACCTGTTTTTCCATCTTTCGCACAGCTACCTGCAACGGCTGCGCCGGGCTCCTCTTCTCCAGTTTCTGCCCCAGTGACTACCTCCCCAACCCATTTCGATGTAAGCAAGCATATTGTTTTAGTACCTCCTTTTAGAGAGACTGAGGTGGATAGCTATTTCATAGCTTTTGAACGTGTGGCAGCTACGTTACAGTGGCCGAGAGCAATGTGGGCTCTCTTGTTACAATGTAAATTGACTGGTAAAGCGCAGGATGTGTGCTCTGCGTTGCCTGTTGAACAAAGCCTGGATTACGACACGATCAAACAAACTGTTCTGCGTGCGTATGAATTGGTGCCAGAGGCTTATAGACAGAAATTTAGGTCCCATAAAAAGACAGACAGACAAACATTTGTGGAGTTTGCCCGTGAAAAGCAAACACTGTTTGAAAAGTGGTGTGCTGCAACTAAAGCTACGACTTTTGAGGCTCTTAAAGAGTTAATTCTATTGGAGGACTTTAAAGATTGTGTCTTTGAAAATGTTGTATTGCACTTGAATGAGCAAAAAGTCATGTCATTATCAGCAGCCGCGGTATTGGCTGATGAATTTGAGTTGACGCACCGTACTGTATTTTCTCCTACTGTGAGAACGGATAAATTCGCTGTCCGTGGGGTTGAAGGGCAGGTGAAACCTTCAGCAGGCAGTGTGAAACCTGCAAGAGGGAGTACGTTTAGAACTTCTCAGTATCGCTCAGGGGGAGGTAGAGTATGTTTTTACTGTTTGAGTGCTGACCATCTGATTTCAGACTGTGATGCCTGGAAGAAAAATAATACAACTGTAAAGTCAAAATCTGTGGGGTTTGTTGAAAGGCAATTAAAACATGTCTTACCTGAACAAACGGTGGAAGTATATAAGCCATTCATGTTACAAGGGTCGGTGGCAGATAGCCCTGAAGGTATTCGCAGACCAGTGTCCATTCTGCGAGATACAGGTGCAGCACAGACTCTGATGTTAGCTGGTACACTTTTGCTGTCTCAGAAAACCTACACAGGCACCGATGTGATTTTACGTGGCATAGGAGCAGGCTGTATCACAGTTCCACTTCATGAAATCTACCTTGAGACAGAAATAGTGAAGGGGAAAGTATGTGTTGGTATTTGTACCGAACTCCCTGTTGAAGGAGTTCAGGTAATTTTGGGTAATGATCTGGCAGGTGGTGTTGTTTTCCCTCGTCCTATTGTGACAGTAGAACCAGTAGTTGATATGAACAATGATTGTGTTTCCATTTCTCCCACAGTATTCCCATCATGTGCAGTTACACGTGCACAAGCACGAAAGTTTGATGATGTTCTCGATTTATCTGAATCTTTCTTGCAAACCACACCTGTCACAGCAAAATTTCATGTTGAACCAATCTTGTCTGATGAAGCTGTGGCACCATTACAGATGGGTCGTTCGCAATTGGCGGCGGCGCAGAGAGCTATGTTAAGATGCCTAATTGTGTTAATCTGTGTTGGTGCAGCCCCACTTTTCGTGGCAAAGTTGGGTTTTATTCTGAAATGTGTTTCTGTGTGTGCTTTTGTCAAAATGGGGATTTTGACCTTTATGGGTGGGGGTGTTACGTGCAGAAGTAGTGCACGTGTGTGTGTGTGGCGCGGGTATGTGCGCATGCGCGACGGCGGCGCGTGCGCGATCTCTCCCACCTTTCTCTCTCCCGCTCTCCTTTTCGCAGGAAGCCCCGCCCCGATGGAACGTGCCATGACATGCGCCGCGATTGGCTGACAGTGGATCTGCGCGGCTTCTTAACCCCACGAGTGGAAGCAGGAAGTGCGCGACTTATGCCTGGTGTATGACCTACGTGCTCAAAGTGATTGGTTGATTGTGGAAGTGTGGAAGTGTTGAAGTGTGGAAGTGTTGGTGTGTATTTGTTTGTTATTTTGATATTTGTTTGTTTTGAGTGATTGTGTGTGTGTGTGTGTGTGTGTGTGTTATTGTTTGTTTGTTTGGTGGGAGAGAGAGCCTGTGTGTCGCGCCTTGCCTCTCTCCTTCCTGTTTGTTGTTTTGGGTTTTCTTTTTGTTTGTTTGTGTTAGCGTGGATGGAAGTGTTCCTCCCGCTGTTGTATATAGTTTCTTTCTTTTTCATTGTAAATATTGTGTATATATATTGTTTTGTTCTTTTTTTGTGTTTGTATATAGTTGCAAGGAAGCAGTAGGGGTTGAGCGCCATTTTTGTTGTCCCCCGTTTTCTCCTGTTTTTGTATAAATAGTTAAGTAGTTAGGTTAGTCTCTGTATTTTGATTTCAGTATTTTCTTTTGGTAGTTTAGTTAGCTTGAGGGTGGAGATAGGGGGGGGGTTTGGTTCATTGTTTTGGCTTGGCTCAATCCTGAAGCCCAGAACTTTTGCACTGTTGTCACTGTCATAAATACAAATGTTTCATAGATAGATAGATAGATAGATAGATAGACAGACAGACTCAACCAGGCCTTATGAAAGCACAAAAAATTAATAAGTGACAGTTCATGGTCAATGTTGACACTTCAACAACTTTAAAATGTCAACCAAGAGAAGATGATGTTTATTGCTAGCTTCATACAGTACCAAGTAAAGTTCAGTCAAAAACATAAGTAATTGGTACTGATTTAAATAGAGTTATTTAAAAACATTGGGGTTGAAAAGATTTGAACACAAAACAAGTTTTTTCAAACAAGTGTGACATCTCTTGGACAAATTGAGATAAAACAGGCAGGCTTCTTTTTTTTATGTTGTAGACTACTCACAAACCTTATGGGATGTGTGCCGTGTTTGGGTGGCAATATATAACCGCTGATCCAACTCAACACAAACCACGGACAGATATTTCTATTAGATCTAACAGAAATCGACTTTATTGCATTGTTTTAAAAAAAACAGATTATGTATGTTGTTGTTGTTGTTGGTCTTTCGGCTGCTCCCGGCAAGGGGTCGCCACAGCGGAATATGTTTCATGATTAAAAAGAATTTAAAAAATTTTTTAAAAACACCTGACCACAATCAACAGTTCCTGGTTCTTAGGAAACTACTACAGTATATATCTTACAACAATAAAACTACTTTTTTTGACATTGTTTACCTAAATAACTATATGCATGAAATCAAACTAAATTTAAGTGCATATTTTGCTTTTTGCTATATATATATATATATATATATATATATATATATATATATATATATTTTTTTTTTTTTTTTTTTATATATATATATATATATATATATATATATATATATATATATATATATATATATATATATATATTATATATATATAGAGAGAGAGAGACCAAAACCTACCTCTGCTGCAGACGAGAAGTTTATTTAGAGTTATCAGCCTGAAAAATGACCAATTAACAGCAGCTCAGATTAGAGGCGTTATGAAGTCTTTACAGAGCAGAAGTAGCAGAAACTTCTCAATATCAACTGTTCAAAGGAGATTCATGCAGTTTTTGGACGCCTTCAGCAAAACTTTACAATGTAGAAAGAAATAAAAACCAGGAACGATCATGGAGTTAGAAAGTGACCCCAAACTTTTATGTATGTATGTATGTATGTGTGTGTGTGTGTGTGTGTGTGTGTAGAGTTATAACTGTCTTCTTTGTTTAAGAGCATTCACAGAGGTACAGGATACAGTCAAGAATGAATGACACCTAGAGGGCGCCTTGCACCCAGAGACTTTGGTTTGCCTGGAAATTTGTTTCCCAGAGTGCACCTCAGCTAGGTGATAGTCTTCACCCAAGCTGAGATTGTTAATAAGTTTGTTTATTAAAAGTTGTATCCTAGGTTTGGTTCTTTGTGTTGCATCTGTTTTGTCATGCTGTTTTGTTGTTTTGCCATGCTTCATATTCTGGTTTTCTTTTTCTTTGAGTCATACTGTACCTTCATGTTTAGTTTGTTTTTGTGTTTTTGTGTTTTGTTTTATTTACAGTGGTGTGAAAAACTATTTGCCCCCTTCCTGATTTTTTATTCTTTTGCATGTTTGTCACATTTAAATGTTTCTGCTCATCAAAAAACGTTAACTATTAGTCAAAGATAACATAATTGATCACAAAATGCAGTTTTTAAATGAAGGTTTACGTTATTAAGGGAGAAAAAAAACTCCAAATCTACATGGCCCTGTGTGAAAAATGATTGCCCCCCTTGTTAAAAAATAACTTAACTGTGGTTTATCACACCTGAGTTCAATTTCTGTAGTCACCCCCAGGCCTGATTACTGCCACACCTGTTTCAATCAAGAAATCACTTAAATAGGAGCTACCTGACACAGAGAAGTAGACCAAAAGCACCTCAAAAGCTAGACATCATGCCAAGATCCAAAGAAATTCAGGAACAAATGAGAACAAAAGTAATTGAGATCTATCAGTCTGGTAAAGGTTATAAAGCCATTTCTAAAGCTTTGGGACTCCAGCGAACCACAGTGAGAGCCATTATCCACAAATGGCAAAAACATGGAACAGTGGTGAACCTTGCCAGGAGTGGACGGCCGACCAAAATTACCCCAAGAGCGCAGAGACAACTCATCCGAGAGGCCACAAAAGACCCCAGGACAACATCTAAAGAACTGCAGGCCTCACTTGCCTCAATTAAGGTCAGTGTTCACGACTCCACCATAAGAGAGAGACTGGGCAAAAACGGCCTGCATGGCATATTTCCAAGGCGCAAACCACTTTTAAGCAAAAAGAACATTAAGGCTCGTCTCAATTTTGCTAAAAAAACATCTCAATGATTGCCAAGACTTTTGGGAAAATACCTTGTGGACCAACGAGACAAAAGTTGAACTTTTTGGAAGGTGCGTGTCCCGTTACATCTGGCGTAAAAGTAACACAGCATTTCAGAAAAAGAACATCATACCAACAGTAAAATATGGTGGTGGTAGTGTGATGGTCTGGGGTTGTTTTGCTGCTTCAGGACCTGGAAGGCTTGCTGTGATAGATGGAACCATGAATTCTACTGTCTACCAAAAAATCCTGAAGGAGAATGTCCGGCCATCTGTTCGTCAACTCAGGCTGAAGCGATCTTGGGTGCTGCAGCAGGACAATGACCCAAAACACACCAGCAAATCCACCTCTGAATGGCTGAAGAAAAATAAAATGAAGACTTTGGATTGGCCTAGTCAAAGTCCTGACCTGAATCCTATTGAGATGTTGTGGCATGACCTTAAAAAGGCGGCTCATGCTAGAAAACCCTCAAATGAAGCTGAATTACAACAATTCTGCAAAGATGAGTGGGCCAAAATTCCTCCAGAGCGCTGTAAAAGACTCGTTGCAAGTTATCGCAAACGCTTGATTGCAGTTATTGCTGCTAAGGGTGGCCCAACCAGTTATTAGGTTCAGGGGACAATTACTTTTTCACACAGGGCCACGCAGGTTTGGATTTTTCTTTCTCCCTAAATAATAAAACCCCTCATTTAAAAACTGCATTTTGTGTTTACTTGTATTATCTTTGACTAATAGTTAAATGTGTTTGATGATCAGAAACATTTTGTGTGACAAACATGCAAAAGAATAAGAAATCAGGAGGGGGGGCAAATAGTTTTTCACACCACTGTAAATAAAAGCCTTTATCTAAGCAACTATGCCTCACCTGCTACACCTCTATCATGACAAATACCCAAAAAAGCTACCATTTCAGAAGAACCCACTTTAAAAAAGTGGTGAAACACCAGCTTTCACAGGAAACATGTGGTGGAGGGGAAAAATCATGAATCATGATCAGGGATCACGTAAACGATTGAAGTTAAAAAAAAATTTAAGTTCAGCAGAAATCAGAGATATATATAATAGCGAAAGTAGGAGCATTTCCATACACACAATATGAAGTATAATATAGAGTCTAAGAACTCTAGACACATAAGAAAACCACTTGTCAGTTAGACTCATCAGAAAAAAGGCTTTAGTTTGCAGTGGATCATAAAAACCATACTTTGGAAGAATGAACAAAGGTTGAGTCCAGACAGAACCTATTCCAGAGTGAATGATGTATCAGTGTAAGAAGCGATGCATCCATTATGTATAGTGGTCGCTGTACAAGCCTCTGGAGGCAGTGCTATGATCTCGAGTTTTTTCAGTTGCTTAGGTCAAGGCTCAGCATCGTTATGTGTCCACTGAAATGTGGTGACAACCTGAATAACCAAGATATATGTACTGAATGCACTGAATAACCAGGTTAGCCCAATATGGCAGTGGGAGCATGGTTGGGAATGACCTTTGGGTGGAGAGGGAATGGTGAAACCAGAAAGTAACACATAATGTGTCCACCTGTGGCTGATCATCATTTTTATTTGTGTTTGCATTAATTGTGCTGCTGAAAAAAACAACTCAAAAATCTCACCAAGCCTGCTTCAAGCCCTTCATTCCCCAAATATCCTAAAAATGTTACACCCATCTGTGGGTCTTCCCTGATGGCGCAGGCATATTCCAGGACTAAAACTATGATTCTGTAGGCATATGGTATCTTTTTCATACATAGATTAGACTAACTGAAGCTAAAGTCTGAGTGTACTATCAGTTTTAAAACCATCCACAATCTTCAGTGTCAGCTTGTTCATTCATTCATCTTCTATACCGCTTTATCCTGTATTTAGGGTCGCGGGGACCTGGAGCCTATCCCAGGAGACTCTGGGCACGAGGCATGCCAATCCATCGCAGAGCACACACACACACTATGGTCAATTTGGGAACGCCAATTAGCCTAATCTGCATGTCTTTGGACTGTGGGAGGAAACCGGAGTACCCGGAGGAAACCCACCAAGCACAGGGAGAACATGCAAACTCCATGCACACAGAGACGGGAATCGAGCCTGGCCGGGAATCGAACCCGGACCCTGGAGGTGCAAGGCGACAGTGCTAACCACTACACTACCGTGCCGCCCCAGTATGAGCTTGTGTAAAATATAAATGTTGTCCATGAACATCAATTAACAGTGACTTTCACTTTTCATGAATTTTAGCATCAAGCCCTAACCATCATTCATCAGTCCAAATTATAAAACATTTTTCTGGATGATAAACATCTGGTGATGATATACAATTGAAATAGTGCCTCGCATGTGTACAGTAGGACTCAAACAACAGAACTTGAAATATTTGTAAATATTTTATTATAATGAGAAAATGAACATTGTTCAGGCTAAAAGAGTTTGACAGACATGATTGCATTCATATGAGAACATATTAAGGAAGACACTGTGTATCTGAGTATCTAAAATATCAAAAGGGAAGTGAGAGTTTCTGGTTTATTTTGATGCTTCAGCAAACGTCATATGTGTTAACCCAGAGAAGCTGATCTTTACTGATAGACACACACGAAGTGGAGTAATTATAAGACAGCAGTCTTGAAAAGAAAAACTAGCTCTAAACTAACATCTCAGGAATTACGGTGTTTATTTTATTATTTTTGGGGTTGAAAAAGACTTGAGAACAGAAGACATTTACCAGATCAGTCTGACCTTCTGTTGGATCTCTTGGACACGGCAAGATAAAACATGCATCCTTTTTCTTCAGCTGTTTTCACGAGTCTTCTGGCTTGTACCCTGTGTTGGGTGTCTGAAAAATGCGTTGTCTTTGAAGATTACATGGATGAAAACATAGTAGATGAATGTCCAAAAAGTAACCTAACAGGAACCTGTAAAGGCGTCTCCAATGTGGCACCCGATCTTGCTGGGATTCCATCTCATCTCGAGGTCCTCTGTTTACACTATTCAAAGGATTTGTCTCTGCATCCTAACTCTTTCTCAAGGTTTACGAAGCTCACAATCTTAATAATCAGAGGATCTATCTCAACTGTCCTCCCTGGAGCTTTTAAAAATCTTTTGAATCTGAAAAGACTGGAAATTACCTGCTTACGATCGTTGAACATTTCCTTTTCATCTGAGATTTTCAGTGACCTTCAGAACATTCAAACACTTTTTATCCTCAACTGCAAGCTCTCGTCCATGACAATAGATGTGTTCAAAGGGATGGTGAAGTTGGAAACTCTCGCATTAGAAGACAGTATAGAGGACTTTTCTGAGTTGTTGTGCAGATTAACATTTGTGTCATCATCATTAAACTATTTACATGTATTTGCTCAGAATTTAGTTAATGTTTCAACGCCAATTTGTGCTTTTTCTAATGGGACTTCTTTTGATGTTAAGTTTCATAAAATTGGGACCCTCTTTCTTGACTTTAATAAGGTTAGTGTAATGAATAAAACAGTGATGAAATATTTCCCCGAAATAGATATTTTAGAAACATATTCTACTTCGTTTGAAGTTTTAAAATCTGAATTTACATACATTCACAGTTTAGGGATAACTTATTCCAGTGAGTTTAGCAGCTTTGAAGAAATCTGTGAAGCCACACATGACCTTTCGACGACTGGCATCATTGTGTCATTCCCCAATGTAACCGAGTCTTTCGTACCCGATCTGGAAAGATGCATGGGGCTTGAACGTCTTTCTATTTATTGTATATTACAATGTACAGCAATGAATTTAACATTCATCAATGTTCTAAAAAACCTTACATTATTGTTGATTAAATGGAAACTTACCCCAGAGAGTATTAATAGGGACAGGGCATTGGCACTGTGTGAAAATCAGACTGATCTTATCACAAAACTCAAAACAGTTAATCTTTTTACAAACAATTTCAAAAGAATTGGCCCCAGACATTTTAGCTGCCTACGAGAACTCGAGGAACTGTACTGGGCTAAAAGTGATATTGAACATATTGAAGATTTTACATTTAACAGTACAAGATTTCTTTCAATTTTGGACCTCAGTTGTAATAAAATATCTCAACTCACAAACTTTACCTTCTTTGGTTTATCTAACCTAAAAACTCTCCTACTTCAGGAAAATAAGCTGCTTATGATTGAGACGTGGACTTTACTTCCTTTAACATCTGTACAGTCTGTAAATTTGGGAGTCTTTCAGTATTCCTCCTCTGAACCCCCAATGGTCCAGATCAACCTCAGCCTTCCTGAAAACTTGACTAAGTTGTCCATCAGCTCTGGAATACGACCAATGACACTTATTTTAAGCAATAGCAAGAAATCCCAGGTGGGTCTCAGCCTAAATGTTTGTGGCCAGTCTGTGACTTTTCAGGATTGTGACAATATGCTTTTCAAATCTCTTGTTGAATTAACTGCAGAGACAGAGCAATTGCTCTGTGGTCAGTCCTTTCCTGGTCAGTTTCTCAAGTCTTTGAGACATCTTATGATCAAAGCAAATCACAAAACAGGACAAATGGACTTGACAGATTTAAACCAACTGGTCAACCTGAAGAGTCTGATCCTCTTTAATGTGGATTTGTCTCGGCAGTCTGGTCTTGATGTGATTTTTCGCAACTTGTCCAGTCTAGAGTATCTCTGTATGTCCTTTTGCTCAGTGCCTTTATTGGAGAAAGACTTGAGCAGAGACCTGAAGTCACTAAAAGTCATGTTTTTGCAAGCAGACGATGTGTTCAGTGTGATGGAAAACTTTGTAGAGCCCCTGAAAAACCTTCGCTATTTCATCCTGAAAGATGCACTTCTACACTGTAGCTGTGACAATGCTTGGATTACCAACTGGGCAAAGTATGAAAAGAACGTTCAGGTCAATTTTCGTGATAGTGCATTGGAAAGGTTACCATGTAAAACTGCGGATGAAACCAAGTTCCTGCAAAAATACGCTCAAGATAACTGTTTCATCGATGTGGACTTTTTCCTTTTTGTCTCCACGTTTTTGGGACTGGTGTTCTTCATGCTGGTAGTGCTGCTCCACCAGCTGGTTGGAGATTACCTGCTGGCTTTCTTTCACATAGCTCGGGCCTGGGTAGAGGAAGCCATGAGGGCAAACAGAAAAGGACATCACCACTTCGATGTTTTTGTATCCTATTCTGGGAAGGATGAGCACTGGGTGATGGATGAACTTCTGCCCAACCTGGGGAAACGTGGACCCCCATTCCTCAAGATTTGCCTGCACAGCAGGGACTTCGAACTAGGAAAGGACATTGTGGAGAACATCACGGACAGCCTCTACAGAAGCAGACACACCCTCTGCCTGGTTAGCCGCAACTACCTCCGGAGTACCTGGTGCTCTCTGGAGATGCGTCTGGCAACATACAGGCTGCTGGATGAACACAGGGATGTTCTTGTTCTGGTTTTCCTGGAGAAGGTTCCTCATCAACTCTTAGATGTACATCATAGACTGTCCCGGCTGGTGAAGACCCGGACCTACATGGACTGGCCACATGACCCGGCACTGCATAATGCATTCTGGGATAGACTGTGGAGAAAACTCGCACCTGAATCTGCAACCTAAATTAAAATGTGTTAATGTTTGAGCGTAAGATGTGTCTTTACCCCGTTAATTATTTCCTTTGAGGAAATTCTGGAACTTTGCCATGTAGTTTTTATAAGAATGTCAGATGGAAAGGCATATACATAGTGTAGGGATATTTCCAAAAAATAGCATATAAGAAGCGGCGGGATTTTCAAGATTTTGTGAAAGTGTGAGCTCTAAAACATACAGATATACTAACTTGCGACAGACTGTACTATAGGACTAGTACCTTTTATAAATCCTATTACTAGAACAGGCAGATGGAGGAAGAAGACTACAGTAAATATGATCCCTAAATACTGCCTTATTTATGTGAATCTGTACAGTGGTGGCCAAAGGGATTGAAACAAATGTGAATTGACACTCATTTTTTTTAGATACTTCACTATAATACATAGCATGTATTGTTTTATTACTTTTGGCCTTTAACAGAGAGCTGAAACGTGGTGGCAGGGAATTTGTTTTCAACCTCATGAGCATTTAAAGAAACTCTGGGAAAGAAACTCTGGGAAATTGATGACAATTTTGTGTCATCAAAATTTTGTGTCATTTTGATGACACAAAATTTGTCTGTCCCAAATTTTACCATAAAACAATAAGGAAGCTGTACACAGGTGGGAACAAAGTGCCATTTTGTCTTACAAGTGAATGATACATATGAAATATGCACAGTGTAACATGAGTTAACAAGGGACAAAATGTCAGTTTAAAATTTACATTTTCACTTCTTGAAGTATTTTTGAATTTATATTGAGACAGTTACAAGCTAAAAAGACAGAATCAAAGTAAGCAGCTGTCATAGAAAATACTTCATTCATTTGTTGCAGTCTTGTCTTTATTTCTTGTGAACATAACACTTGTATAATAAATGTGAACATATTAACATTTTGTTTTTATAAACATGACTAATTTGGAGCATAATTGCAATGCTTTATTGTGGATGCCATGCTTTATTTTTTTTTTTATCTAATTTTCAGACCTTTGCATGAGTACCTCTGTCAAGAGAAATCAACTATGTTATTAAAAAAAATAAATTAATTAATTAATAAAAAATAAAAAAAAAATTCTTCCAGGCACTTTTAGAGGATGTGTCATACAGGAGATATGATTATTATTATTATTATTATTATCTTTGATTAATTCACTGTATATACTTTTTGTGTAAGAAAGATTTCAGCTGTTCAGAAGTTAAAAGCTTACTTTATACAGTACTGTGCAAAGCTCTTGACCCCCCATTTATTCATAATAAATCAAATTAAATGTCACGGGGAGGAGCAGAACGAGGTGGATCCAATTACAGATGAAGTATTACAACGTTTAGATGAGAGCGAGGTAGGAATGCGGAAGCGGAGGTCAATACCGGGAGATCAGTCAACGCAGCGTCTAAGCCAAATCGCAAAACGAGAGCCGTAGTCAAAATGGGAAGCGTTAAATCGGTAACTGGGAGATCAAACAGCGAAGCGACAATCCAAAAAACGAGAAGCGAAAGCCATGGTCAAAACAAGGAAGTGCGAGGTCAAAACCGGGAGATCAAAGAGCGAGGCAAACAAAACCGAGACGAGAAACGGAAATTAAAAACGAAAAACAAAGTGAACTTGGCAACGTGAAATCGGAAGAGAAAATAAACCCGAGAAAATCGAGGTATGAAACACACACAATAATCCAGCGATCTGAGCAAGGCACAGCGCGTGCTTAAATCACGGAGTAATCAGTTGAGGAGATCAGAAACAGGTGCGTAGCCGGGGCGGAAACGGGGGTGTAGGAAAGGATGCATGACAGGCTGGGGAAACACATGGGCACGTGGGTAAGTGACAGCGTGGGGAAAAAAAAGATAAACAAACGGGTCGTGGAAAAAGACGTGACACATCACATTAAATCATGTAGCTTAAATAAAAGACACGTTTCCTGTGACAGACTGCAAAGTGCTTAAATATATGATTCAAAAATTGGTTGTTTATGTAACAACCTCAGCAGCGACATCATTACAACCACGTAGCATTCAGAATCACCAGCATCACCAATCCTGTCTATCTGTCCTGAATGTCTGTCATCATCTCACTGGTTCATGCCTCACGTACTGTAAGATGTTTGTTTGCTTGAATGATTCATACATTACTGTTTGGTTTAACAAATGATAAACATTCCTCTGAAACTGCTCACTGGGCAGAAAATTAGAGACAAAAAAAGTCTGTCGGGAAGCCTGAATCCTGAAGCTCTTTGGAAACAAAATAGGAAGAAATGAGGGTGGGGTCAGAACTTTTCCTGAAATCACATGAAACTGTACTGTAACTACACACTCCTTTTAACCAGTTATGTGAATCTTGGTTGGAAATTGGTGAAGCCAGAATTTAATTAGGAGCCTCAAAGTGCTAAATACTTATGCAATCACAACTTAAATTTTTTTTTTAACTATAAATAATTCAGGAATCTTTATACAGTAGGTAGTCAACGAGAATGCCTATGTAAACACACTGTTGAGTTGCTCATGCTGGGCCAAATGAGATGTAGTGGGTCATTTACAAATGAACACTTGGCGGTTATTTTGACCTAACAACTGGTTTATTCTTTATTCTCTGGTTTCTCAGCAGTAACGCACAAACCCAAATGCCGTTGCCGGGAGACGCGGCGGTAAAACCATTATTTCGGTTGAGTACCATCTGTAGATCTCCCACTCACTATAACATTATGTGAAAGTTGTTCAGCTCAATAAGCTCTCAATGTGTACCGGGTTTCTCGTGCATACGTATGTATGAGCTATGAGCAAAATCTTGTATGAGGGCCCTGGGCCACACCCTCTCATGCATTGCTTTCAGGCATTCTAATGGCAGCAGATACCAACCTGTCTGCCAATTTTCATGAGTTTTTGAGGATGTTAAGACCTCCAAAAAGCCATCGCTGCTCGGTATGTGTCATGTGAGAGTGTTAGTGTGTGTGTGTTACCGTTTGTGATGCGTGTGTTAGTAGCTCCTCTCCTCCTGTCACTGTTGACTCAGACACTTATAAACCGTCCATCACCATCACTGAGGACCAAGTGAGGGGAGAACTACGCAGACTCCATCCTGCCAAAGCACCGGGCCCAGACGGCTTAACCACAAAAGTACTCAAGCTGTGTGCCTCTCAGGTACGTGTAGTACTGCTGACGATCTTCAACTTGAGCCTCAGTACCAAGAAAGTTCCCGTGATTTGGAAAACATCATGTCTGGTTCCTGTACCTAAGAAGGCGCGACCCAGTGGCCCATCAGATTACAGGCCAGTAGCACTTACCTCACACAGCATGAAGGTTTTTGAGAGGTTGGTCCTGGACACTCTCCGCCCCCTAGTGAGGCCAGCGCAAGATTCCCTTCAGTTTGCCTACCAGGCCAAGATTGGAGTGGATGACGCCATCATCTACCTGTTACACCGTGCCTACAGCCATCTTGGTAAGCTGAGTACATCCCTGATGATTGCTTTCTTTGACTTCTCCAGTGCCTTCAATACCATTCAGCCAGCCAGCAAACTGTCTGCTATGCAGGTTCATGCTCCCTTAGTTGAGTGGATTATGGACTACCTGACTGATAGGCCACAGTACGTACTGTACGGCTACAGGGAAGTAAGTCTGACACGGTCCTGTGTAGCACTGGAGCACCTCAGGGAACTGTTCTGTCACCGTTTGTCTTCACCCTGTACATATCTGACTTCCAATACAACACGGAGGGCTGTCACCTGAAAAAATTCTCAGATAACTCAGCAATAGTCGGATGGCTGTGGACAGTTTTGTGGACTGGTGTGAGCTGAATCAGCTGAAGCTTAACATCCAAAAGACCAAAGAACTGGTGGTGGATCTCCTGTCACTCCCCTGTCCAATAGAGGGGTGGATGTGGAGATTGTTCAGGATTACAAATATTTGGGGGTGCACATTGACTATAAGCTGGACTGGTCCAAGAACTCTCTGGTCACATACAAGAGGGGTCAAAGTAGGCTGTACTTCCTACGTAGACTCCGATCTTTTAGAGTCTGCAACACCATGTTGCGGATGTTCTATGAGTCTGTAGTGGCCAGTGCCATTTTCTATGCTGTGGTGTGCTGGGGTGGTGTCATGTAAGTCTCAGATATGAAGAGATTTAACAAACTGATCAGGAAAGCTGGCTCTGTGGTGGGTGAGGAACTGGACAACATAGAATCTGTGGCTGAAAGGAGAACATTGTCCAGATTTCAATCAATCATGGACAATTTAGATCACCCACTCCACAATGTGGTGGTGAACTGAGAAGTACCTTTAGTCACAGATTCACCAGGTTAAAGTGTTCCACTGAACGCCACAGAAAATCCGTCCTTCCTATTGCCATGAGACTCTACAACTCCTCCCTCAGTCACACACCCGCACAGCAATCCGTGCAACAGTCTACTATGTGCAATACTGTGCAATGTTCTTACCAGGTGGTAAAACATTATTATATGCAATATCATTTGTTGTTCTCTAAAAGGGTGCAAAATCACTTTATTACTGGCAATAACTTATGTGAGATTGTCTTCATGTGCAATATTATTACTACTTGGTTAATATTACTTTTCATTACTTAATATTACTCAATAGTACTTAATTACCACTGATTTTCTAAAGTGCAATAACTTATTTCAAACGTCCACTTATGTCAGTAGTTTTTCACTCAGCTGCGTGATTGTGGTTGTTTTCTTTCTACAGATTTTATTCGGATTTTACTGACTTATTATATTTTAGTAATTTTATTTATTATATTAAAAAATATTGTTTTTGTGTCTCTGTGTCTTTGTGTGTTATGGCAGTCATCACATACTGTAAGCAATTTCCTGCGGGATCAATAAAGTTTTCTGAGTTCTGAGTTAGTATGTGTGTGGTGTGTGTGTGAGACATGTGCCTTATGTGTATGTGTGTAATGTATAGGTGTAATGTGTGTGTGTGTGTGTGTGTGTGAGAGAGAGAGAGAGAGAGAGAGAGAGAGAAGCCAAAGATTCTAGGGAAAAAAAGCATCACACTATGATGTTACTCAATTTATGTTGTAGCCCGTTTTACATGGTATATGTACATTGGAGCAACCAGTGCCTGTATATACCACCACCAGACACTTTTGAAACTCAGAAACCCAGTACACAACATACAAGATGAGGGGAAAACTATGTGACCTTGACTTGCTACGAGGACCAGAGATTGTTGTGTCTTTGTTTTCTTGGAGACATGTCTGAGTTCCAAACGCCGCCATTTAGCTAGACAGGCTAGCCTGTTTTTTTGCTGTCAGAAATTCAGCTTTGTGCGATTAGACTCGTGGCGGTGGCTTGTATGTTTAAATACAAAATGGTTTATGAACTCTGTGCAAGTCTCAAGCCATTGCTGTTTTCACCTGTCTTTGTAATCGAAGTGTACATTCCACCTAGTGCTTATGCTAAGGAGGCACTAGCTCCCCCCGTAGACAGTTTAACGGCTGCTGGGGTACGCTGTCCCTCAGGCCTGAGAACGTTGCAATGGTAGTCCGGAGGTCCCGTGCCTCGCCATCGCCGTGAAACCTCGGAGACTTGTTCGCTGTCTAACCATGACGGGTAGCCCTGTCCCCGGCTAGATTCACCTACCGAGCGCCCCCGAGCTGCGGGCGGTCGCTCGGCTCTTTCGCCGTGATGCGCCGCCATTATGGGACTGCCGCGCGTAGCGCCTCGGTAAGGGAAGCTGGTGCTGCTAACCTGATGTGCCCGCAGAGCCGCAGCGGTCGAAGTCCTCAGAGAAATGCGCGATGAGCTAGCTCTCCCTGCTTATAGGCCTCGAACTCTGGATAGCCCCGGCGCGCGAGGCCTCTTAAGTCCAGTGTCTCAGACGTGCGCCGCTCGTGGACCGCCAGCTCCTCACACGCTGCCTCTTTACGGTCACCCGCGCCGAACAGGAGGTGGAGCGACTCTCGTTGCTTTGCCCAGTCCTTCCGCTCATCGGCCCAGAGGTCTTCTAGCACCCGGAGCGCGTCGCCCTCCAGCGACAGTGCTACTCTAACGGCTGTTTCCACTGTGGACCAGCCTGCGAAGTCGGCGGCTACCTCCACTTGGGCGAAGAATGCGTAGGGTTCGACGGCGCCGTTGTAGGAAAGAAGGTGCAGCTGCAGCTCGCTTCACCGGCTGACGGCGCACAGGGCTGTAGCTTGCTCCGGCGATTGCGCATCATCAACGTTGGGCTCTGCCCTGAGGTCCAGTGGCAGGTTCTTCATCTCGCCGCTCCGCTTTGGTCGCGCTGCTTTACCAGTGCTGGTTCCGCCCGGAAGATGCTCTTTCTTGCGTCGTAGTTGCTCTGCTATTCGGCGGCCTACTTGGATCTTGGGTCCTCGATAGTGCGCTCGAACTCGTAGTTCTCCATCCCACTTCTGACACCAATGTAGCGTTTTACCGCCGGAAAGGATGTTGGAGAGATGAGTGAGCTTTATTGCTGCCCAATGCAATGGCTGGGAGTACTTTATTTTGCACAGCCCTGTATAGCATGAACAGCACATTCACACAAGAACCTACACCCAATTCAGCCTAAGCATGAACCGGAGCACATTCAACAGGTCACACACACACACACACTCAACACACCCAAACACAGCCGAAGCCATTAACCCAAACACCTGTCCCCAACAGGGTGAACACACAGCAAACCTCCCGCAAGGCATGATGGTCGTCAGCCGCCTCCCCGCCTATGCCACAATATACTGTATATGTGGTCGGGAGAAAATGTGATATGAGAACAGTGGGGTCACAAAAGGATAAAATAGAGAAAATAAAATCTTGTCTGACTTCTTAGTTTTGTGAGAGTCTAAGGCAATGTTTTTTTTTTTTCACTTCAAGTTGTATGGAAGTGGAACAAGGCCTGTTGCATTTCTACACCATTGTACAGATGCTTAATGGAGGAGGCCCCTCTAGAAAAATGACTTGCCCCAGCCTGTCCCTACTGTTCTGTGTTCAGCTGCTCATAGTGTACAGGGAACATGTCCTTCTTCTGTCCTTTCCTTCTCTGGCAATGCATTTGCTAAGAGACCCCACAGTCCTGTCCACACCATGACTTCATGAAAGGCACATTTTTGACACTTTAGAATGGCCCTTACTTTAAAGGTGTCAAACCAGAGAAGATTATCTTTATTCCTAGCTGCATACCAAGTAAACAGACAAGTAAACGAAAGTACTGTAAGTAAGTTTACTTTACTCATTAACCTTGCGGCATGTCTGCTGTGCTGGGAGACAATATCTACTCACAATACAAGATATAGACAGTTTTAATATTACCATTTATTAAAACTATAAGGAAACATACAGTAATAGCAATACAAACCATTGATATAATGTATCTTGAAGTAATGGGCATCAGAAATCAACTTTGTTATTTAATTGTAAAAAAGATATACAGTATATAATAAAAGAAAAGCACCTCATCACAATTAACAGTTTTTTGGTTATTAGGAAACTACAAATACAGTACATTTCAATTCCTGTAAAGTTGCTTTCTAACATTGTTTACTTTTACATAACTATACAAATGAAATCAAGATGAATTTAACTGAATATTGCCTTTTTCTATGAAGGATTGGTAGGGTATTAAGCTTGTACTTAATTGTTTTAAAGCGTGCAGGGCACTGGTGGCTCAGTGGTAGGTGTTTCGCCTGCCATGCGGAAGGCCCGGGTTCGATTCCAGCCAGTGCCCACACCCCAGCCACTGGATACAGTGCCGGTCCCAAGCCCGGATAAAATGGGAGGGTTGCGTCAGGAAGGGCATCCGGCGTAAAACCTGTGCCAAGTTGTAGTGCGGACTGGATATTCCGCTGTGGCGACCCCTTGCCGGGAGCAGCCGAAAGACCAACAACAACTGTGATATGATATATTGTATATAACCAAAAAAAGCCCCCATTTCAAAAGCGCCCACATCAAGGAAAAAGTGGTGAGTGTGAAATACATGGTGGGGGAAACAAATCATAAACAGTGATCAGAGATCACTGAAACACTTGGTGTAGTTGCATGGTAAAAGAAAATGTCCAGTAGATTAAACAGGTGTGTGGCCATAACAAAACTACTTATTGCCCTTGGGGAACATTTTCCGGAAATACGGTGTCCAATTTCATTGTTACGCTGACGACACCCAGCTCTATATTTCCTCCAAACCTACTTCTGACCTTCCTCCATCTTCTCTTTCAAATTGTTTAACTGAAATTAAATCTTGGTTTTTAAATAATCTTCTTAAACTCAACAGTAGTAAAACCGAAATACTCCTCTAAAAATACTCTATCGAAGGCCAGTAGTTTTTCCTTATGTATTGATGGTTCTACAATCTCTTCTTCAATACAAGTTAAAAACTTGGGTGTTATCCTTGATAGCACCATATCCTTTGAAGCACACATTAATAAACTCACTAGGACAGTGTACTACCACATCCGAAACATTAACCGTCTCCGTCCGGCCTTCTCAATGAGGAGTGCCGCTATCCTGGTACACGCTCTCGTCACCACACGCATAGACTATTGCAATACTCTATTTTTTGGTCTTCCCCTAAAACTCCTACATACAGTAAGTTACAGTTAGTACAGAACTCAACCGCTAGAATACTAACTAGAACTCCTACAATGGACCACATAACTCCTGTTCTTCAACAGCTACACTGGCTTCCTGTTCAACAGCGCATACATTATAAAATTCTGTTTTTTGTTTATAAGGCATTACATAACCTGGCTCCGTCATATTTAACAGATCTTCTCCTAACTTATACTCCTTCTAGAAACCTGAGGTCATCATCGTCACTAAATCTGGTTCTTCCTCGTATGAGTTTGGCAACCATGGGATCTCGAGCCTTTAGCTACGCTGCCCCTTACCTGTGGAATCTACTACCTCTTGATATCCGGAATAGTAACTCTACTTCTGTTTTCCAATCCCGTTTAAAAACACATCTCTTCAGGCAGACATACTTTTAACACTGCATTGCTTGTAGATTGTCCTTTACTATTGTTGTTGTTTTTTATATATTTATTTTTTATGGTGTGTAAGGTGTCCTTGAGTGTCAAATAAATAAAATCTATTATTATTATTATTATTATTATTAGTATTATTATTGTTAGTGAGACTAATAAAAAAAAGGCTTTGGTTTGCTAGGGAGCATAAAGGTTGGACTTTGGAGCAGGTCATATGGTCAGATGAATCTAGACAGAGCCTATGTCAGAGCGATTTGTGCATTAGGATAAGATGGCTGCATTAGGATAAGAAGACATGCACTCATCATGTACAGTGGATACTGTTCAAACCTCTGGAGGAATAGTTATGATCTCGGGTTGCTTCAGGTGGTCAGGTCTAGGCTCAGCAAAGTTACATGACAATAAAAAGAATTCAGCTGACAACCTAAATGCATTGAATCATCAGGTTATCCCAATATGGCAGTGGGAGTGTGGTTGAACGTTTCCTGTGGGTGGAGAGGTTCAGGTGGAACCATCAAGTAACACATAATGCTTCCACCTGTGGCTCTTTATCAATCTAGTTTGTGTTGTCAAAAAAGGAGACAAAAGGTGTGTTCTAATCACCTGAACAGAACACAAAAAAAAATTATATTTCAGCTACTGTATGTTAAGTGTGATTCCAGACTGCAAGGAGCGAAACTACTCAGTTCTAAGGGAACTGCAAACGGTGTAGGGAACGAGTGAACAATGGGTCTTCACTTGACCGGAACAAGGGATGAAACATTTCACATTAGTCGCCGAGTCTCGCTGGAACATGAAAAAAACAATGGAGCTCGAAAAAAGATTTACATATTTAGCATTATTATTGAGGATGACATATAAATAGGACTAAATCCTAATCCTAAATCCTATTTGTAATAATCAATATTTAAATTCCATAGTGTGAAATTTCCACAGCAGCAGCCACAGCTTTCAAAGGTGCTTATGTTAACATGGTAACATAAGGAAGAAGTGACGTCTGTGCTAGTGACGTTGCAGGGTGTTCCGAATGGTGGAACTTTGTCAAGGGAATTTCCCTTAACCAACATTCCATGCACACGGAGCAGAGAGTAGGGAGCACCCTGTGAAGTACACTTTGAAATGGAACGCAGCTAGAGTGCGCAGAGTGAACAAATGTGTGTGGGCGTGTGTGCGTGCAAGCATTAATTATGCTACTGAAAAACAGAAGTCACAAAAAAAAAAAATATATATATATATATATTAGACTCACCAAGCCTGACAGACACACCCTCTGCCTGGGTACCTGTGCAACTACCTCCGGAGTACCTGGTGCTCTCTGGAGATGCGTCTGGCAACGTACAGGCTGCTGGCTGAACACAGAGATGTTCTTGTTCTGGTTTTCCTGGAGAAGGTTCCTCATCAACTCTTAAATGTACATCATAGACTGTCCCAGCTGGTGAAGACCCGGTTCTACATGGACTGGCCACATGACTCTGCACTGCATAATGCATTCTGGGATAGACTGTGGAGAAAACTCGCACCTGAATCTGCAACCTAGATTAAAATGTGTTAATGTTTTAGCGTAAGATGTGTCTTTACACAATTAATTAATTCCTCTGAGAAAATTCTTGTACTTTGACATGTAGTTTTAGGAGAACGTGAGATATTAATATACATTTTGTAGCATATTTCCTCAAAAAGCATATAAGGACAGGTGGGATTTTCAAGATCTTTTGAAAAGTGTGAGCTATACACACACACATGATCTTGCAACGGACAGTACTATAGGACTAGTTACTAGTTATAAATCCTGTTACTAGAACAGGCAGCCATATTTATTTGAACCTCTACAGTGATGGTCAAATGTATTGAGACAAAAGTGAATTGACATTATCATTTTTTTTTTTTTTTAGTTCACCTGAGATTTCAGCGTTTTAGCCATTTTTGAAGTGGACACCAAAATATATGGTATATGCTGTCTTAATACTTTTGGCCTTTAACTCTACATCCAACCAGTACCAAAAACTTAAACTTGAGAGCAAGGCATTTGTTTTCAACCTCACAAGCATTTAGAGAAACTCTGGGAGTGGAAACATGATGTGAAAATGGTACATATGTAATCTAGCATGAGTAAACATCCTGGAGTACAAAATGTCAGTTTCGGTTTTTACATTTTCACTTCTAGAATAATTTTTGAATTCATGTTGAGACAGTTACAGTAAATACCAAAATGACAGCATTAAAGTCAGCAGATGTCATAGAAAATACTTTATTTATTTGTTGAAGACATTGGGTGTAGACTCGTTTTGCTATGTCTAATAAATGGCATATTTTTATAATGAATTTAAACATATTAATATTCTTTTGTTTTATAAACATGAATAATTTGCAGCATCATTGCAATGCTTTATGCATGGGAATAGCTGTCATTAGTGTAAGAGTTTAAATTGAGTTTAACAGAGTTGTATAATTACAGAGATTATGTTGGAAAAATAAGTACTGATGTTATATTGGAATTTTCATTGTTAATTCAGCCGTATCCATTTTGTGTTGTTGGATATTGTTGTGAGGACTTTTATTAAGGAAGGGGGAAGAACGGAGAAGGAGGATATAAAGAAAAAATAAAAAGGAGTTGTTGGCATTAAGGAGAGCTCGTCCGTGTCTGAGGGTTTTATTTTATTAATCTTATAACTTCTTCATTCTTAAAGCCCCGAAAGCACCCACAAGCAAGCATTACATTAGTAAATGCCAGTTTCAAAGCTTTACAAATACATTGACTCTTCAAACCTTGTGCACCCACTTTCGGACACTCAACAACCATGGGTTCCTCTAAGCAGCTGTGTAAGACTCTGAAAATGAAAGTTATTGATGCCTACAATGCAGGAGAAGGCTACAAGAAGATAGCAAAGCGTTGTCAGCTTGTAGTTTCCACAGTGAGAAATGTAATAAACAGATGGTAGTTCAGGGGAACTGTGGAGGTCATGATGAGATCTGGAAGACCAAGAAAACTCTCAGAGAGAACTGCTCATATGCTGGTCAGAAAGTCAAATCAAAACCCCATTTGACTGCAACAATCCTGCAGGAAGATTTAGCAGACCCAGGAGTGGTGGTGCACTGTTCCACAAGACCTTCGTGGAAGAGTCAGCACAAGGTCATCTGATGCGTTTTGGAAGTGCTGTGCTACAAGCAGCTTCAATAATATACCAATTACAGGCCGGATAATGTGTGTGTATAAAGACTATAAAGACTTACAGTACAGGCCAAAAGTTTGGACACACCTTCACTCATTCAATGTGTTTTCTTTAAGTACATAACTCCACATGTGTTCATTCATAGTTTTGATGGCTTCACTGAGAATCTACCAATGTAAATGGTCATGAAAATAAATAAACACATTGACAGATAGATGAGAAGGTGTGTCCAAACTTTTGGCCTGTACTGTTAATGTTATATTAAATGTTATATTAAATCGAACAAAATGCAGTCACAGCTTGAATTAGTATTACTTTTTCATAGCACGTGCCGTCAAAATACAGTATCTAACTTTAACACAAAGCATAGGCCATTCTAAATTCTGTAATCCCTACATTTTTATTTAAAACATCTACAGTATGACTATAAAAAACGATATTTTGCAAGAAATTATTTGTCAAGGTTTGCTTAAGCACCGAATGTCCAAGAGTACAAAAGTATGGTTTACACTATCTTCACATTTGCGGGAGTAGATTTAGGTTAATTACTGTAAAATATACAGTATCAGATGAAAAATGTATAGCTCTACCATCTATCTGCACTACTTTATCAACGTTTTCTACATTAAATTTACACCTACAAAAAATATCATTTCAGCTTTATCAGCAGTAGCATTTTCTGACATACAGGTAGCACATTGTAATAAGTTGCTTTTATTGTTACCAGAATATAATGCCTTTAGTTTTCACTCTAGCACACTTTTCTGACACATTGTTTTAAAATTATCTGTAATTCACAAATTGCCTGTTAAACTAATCATACAAATCCAATAAAATGTACAATAAAATCTTACAAATGCTAAAAAAAATTTTTTTTTAATGAAAATGGTTCCAATACTAAGCTTCAACCCATAAGTCAATGGTAGTAGAAGCACAGCTTTATGGGCAGGTCGTCAAAAAGACGAAACATAACACGCTTTAAGTTAGTTTTCAGTGTTTTAAAATCGGCAAAATCAGCACCATTGAGTACATTAGATATGATAGAGACACTCTTGTTTCTATTGGTATACAATGTACTCACAATTCGACGTTTTTAACTCCAGATCCGAGCTGGCCGAGTGAGATCCTGAGGGAGAACAATGGACGCGATGCAAAGCGGCTTCCCCGAGGGAAACGAGCCGGTGTCAGGAATAGGCTCAGAGCCCGTGCACACCGCACACCTCTTCCTAGCATCCTGCTCGCCAACGTCCAGTCACTGGAGAACAAACTCGATGACCTCAGGGCCAGGATAAAGTTCCAGAGAGACATTCGGGACTGCAATCTCCTCTGCTTCACCGAGACATGGCTGAACCCAGCGGTGCCAGACCACGCCATACAACCAGCCGAGTTCTTCTCGGGACACCGCATGGACAGGACGCGGGACTCGGGGAAGTCAAGAGGACGCGGCCTGTGCTTAATGGTGAACAACAGCTGGTGCAACAGCGCGAGCGTTGTTCCTCTTACACGCTCCTGCACACCAAACCTGGAACTACTGTCCATCATGTGTCGTTCTTTTTATCTTCCACGGGAGTTCACATCGGTCATAATCAGTGCCGTTTACATTCCACCTCAAGCAGACATCGACACTGCCTTATGTAAGCTGCATGAGGCGCTCACACAGCACCAGACACAACACCGGGACGCTGCGCTCATTGTAGCAGGGGACTTTAATAGTGCCAACCTCAAACGCGCAGCGCCGAACTTTCATCAGCACATCACCAGGGCTGATAGGACACTAGATCATTGTTATACAACAGTCAAAGATGGCTACAAGGCACAATCTCGTCCAGTGTTTGGTAAATCCGACCACGCCGCCATCTTCCTCATGCCAAAATATAAACAAAGGCTGAAACAGGAAGTTCCGGTTCAGAGGGAGGTCGCGCGCTGGACGGACCAATCGGTGGCCGCGTTACAGGACGCACTCGATGACGCAGACTGGGGCATGTTCAGAAACAGCTCCGATGATGACGTCAGCGTGTTTACGGAAGCGGTTGTGGGATTTATTGGGAAGCTAGTGGATGATACCGTGGAGAAAAAGACTATCAGAACGTTTCCCAACCAGAAGCCGTGGGTGGATAAAACCATCCGTGACGCTCTGAGATCTCGCACAGCTGCCTACAACATGGGACTTGCGTCGGGGGACATGGAACCGTACAAGGCTGCGGCATATAACGTGCGGAAAGCGGTGAAAGAGGCGAAGCAGCGCTACGGGAGAAAACTAGAGTCACAGCTTCAACAGAGTGACTCTAGGAGCCTGTGGCAGGGACTAAGGACAATAACGGACTATAAAGCACCAACATCCGGTATGACAATCGCAGACACGACTCTGGCAGACGAGCTGAACACATTCTACACTCGCTTCAATTCAATTCAATTCAGTTTTATTTGTATAGCGCTTTTAACAATTGACATTGTCTCAAAACAGCTTTACACAATCAAAAGAATTATTTAAGTTTGTATGGAATGTGAATATGTATGAATCAAAATGTTCAGATATTCCCTGGCGAGCAAGCCCGAGGGCGACAGTGGCAAGGAAAAACTCCCTGAGACGGTAATAGGAAGAAACCTTGAGAGGAACCAGACTCGACAGGGAACCCATCCTCATCTGGGTGAAACAGATAGCAGGAAATGATCTGCATTTATACAGTGTTAAGTGTTAGGTTCAGCTATAATAGTTGATGTTAATTGATGTTATAATACTTGATGTAAAATGGAGTCCAGTAGTTATTCGAGACTCAGATAGACTTGTAGAAAGTTCCAGTCCTGAACTATCGAATTGTCAAGTCCTCAGAGAAACAGCTGACAACACCAGTCGAGGCCAGAACCATCTTCTAAGTATAGAGAATCATCCCCAGACACCAGACGCATCCTAAAGAGACACACGGGGCATCCATGCGATGAGACCTCCAACCAGAAACCGGGCACCAGGATGGATCAGACAGGTCCGGAGGGCAGTGGGAGTCTGGATCACTGGCAGCTCAGGAACCACATGTGTAGCTCGACAGAGAGAGAGAGAGAAAGAGTGAAAGGGGGAGACAGGGGGAGAGAGGAAAGAGAAAGAGGGGGAGGAAGAGAAGAGGAGGAGAGATTGCAATTAGGTATGGTCACAGTCACAATGTCTAATGTGAATGTATATTTACTGTAGAGTGCAAGCAGGGACTCCGGCAGGACTAACTATGACAGCATAACTAAAAGGGAGAGCCAGAAGTAAGCTTCGAGGCTGCAGCTAAAGACGCTAGCGATGCTAATGCTAACGGCGCTAATGCTAATGGCGCTAATGCTAGCGGCGCTAACGGCTGCAGACAGGAAGACACTGCCAGAACCGGGAATGCGTTCATCATCTCCGAGCACGACGTGAGGAGAGCCTTCAAGAGAGTGAACACTAGGAAAGCAGCAGGACCAGACGGCATCTCAGGCCGTATTATCAGATCCTGCGCAGACCAGCTAGCACCTGTGTTCACTGAGATATTCAACATCTCTTTATCTCAGTCGTTGATCCCCACGTGCTTCAAAGAGTCCATCATTGTTCCTGTCCCGAAGAAACCACATCCTGCATCCCTCAACGATTATCGCCCGGTAGCCCTCACCTCAGTAGTGATGAAGTGCTTTGAACGCCTGGTCAGAGACTTCATCATTTCTTCACTACCTGACACACTGGACCCACTACAGTTTGCATACCGTCAGAACCGTTCCACAGACGATGCAATCTCTCATCTCCTCCACACATCACTTACTCACCTGGACACTAGGAAAGGGAATTATGTTAAAATGCTCTTCATCGACTACAGCTCTGCATTTAATACCATAATTCCCTCCACACTCACCACCAAGCTGGAGCACCTGGGACTCAGCTCATCTATATGTCAGTGGATCTCCAATTTTCTGACTGGCAGACCACAGGCAGTAAGGATGGGCGGTCATGTCTCAGCTACACTCATTCTCAACACCCACGACTGCGTGGCCACTACCAACTCCACCTCCATCATCAAGTTTGCTGACGACACCGTCGTGGTCGGACTGATCACCAACAATGATGAGTCGGACAACCTAGAGGAGATTGGAAATCTGGAGAACTGGTGCCAAAGGAACAATCTCCTCCTGAACGTCAGCAAGACAAAGGAGCTGATAGTGGACTTTTGCACAAAGCAGGAGAGGAACTACCAGACCACCGTCATCAACAGGAGCCCAGTGGAGAGAGTGGACTGCTTCAGATACCTTGGTGTTCACATCACTCAGGACCTGTCATGGTCCTGTCACATCAACACTGTGGTGAAAAAAGCCCGGCAGCGTCTGTATCACCTCAGACGCTTGAGAGACTTTAGACTGCCCTCCAAGGTCCTCAGGAACTTCTACACCTGCACCATAGAGAGCATCCTGACGGGAAACATCACGACCTGGTTCGGGAACAGCACCATGCAGGACAGACGAGCTCTACAGAGGGTGGTGCGATCAGCTGAGCGCATCATCCGCACTGAGTTCCCTGACCTGCACTCGATCTACAGCAAGCGGTGCTGGACCAAGGCCAGGAAGATCGTGAAGGACCTCAGTCACCCCAGTAATGGACTGTTCTCTTTGTTGCGGTCTGGAAAGCGATTCCGCTCCCTAAAGGCCAACACAGAGAGACTGAGGAGGAGCTTCTTCCCGCAGGCGATAAGGTCTCTCAATCATCACTACACCACACAGGACTAATAACATCTTTTTAAGCTCACAACATTGACTGGACAATCATGGACACATTCATACACACTTGCACTAAATATTTATACATCTGGACAATTGCACATGTCACTTTCACTAGTCACCTTTCATGCATATTTGCATAACCATGGTCACTTTAAATTCTATATATTGTAGCGTTTTTCGACGCTAGCAGGGATCTTGGAGGACGAGTGAGCTTACTTGCTCCCCAATGCAAATGGCTGGGGAGTAATTTATTTCTCTCAGCACAAGCACACATACACAGGTCAAGCACACACACACAGGTCAAACACACAAACACATACATGCACCCAACTTGGCCGAAGCCACTAACCTAAACACCCTCCTCTCTCATGGTAGACAGAGAAAACCCCCGCAAAGCATGACGGTCATCAGCCGCTGGCCCGCCCACGCCACACTGCCCCCACCTGAGCTGTGACCGTCCCCGGTCACCATGACTCTCAGTCTTGGAGGCGTGAAGGCGGTCGGCGCTGTGCACGCCGGGGTCCTTTTGTGGAGAAGCACATTGTGCCAGAGGCGGTCCGGCCTCAGCAGAGTTCGATGTCTCGCCGGCGTGTGGCTGGTAAGGCGCAAGACGGTCTCGGTGGAGCAACACTCGCGCCCGCCCCGCCAACCGCACCCGGTAGATGAACTCGGCGAGCTGAGCGAGTACCGTACAGGGGCCCACCCAGTGAGACATGAGCTTGGGTGAACGCCCTCTCTTCCTTCCGGAACACACCCACACCTGCTCACCAGCAGCAAAGCCTCACCCCTGGCTGTGAGTGTCCACGCCCACACGCTCCACAGGTGCCCCCACCCGAAAGTCCTGCAGCGGTGCCCGCGAGCGCTGGGTGGGGCCCTTCTTTGCCGTGTAGCGGACAAAGCGTTCACTGACCAGCGGCGGCGCAGGTGAAACGACTGCGGGCGATGCTCTCGGCAAGGGAGTAACTCGGCACACGCGCTCTTCACCTCGCTGTACCGACGACGCGCGTTGCTGCCCAGATGTTCACCTGGCACGACCACTGGCGCTCGTCCGATGGCTGCTGGGGTACGCTGTCCCTCAGAACTAGGAACGTTGCCTTGGCATCGCCGCGAAACCCCAGAGACTTTTCCGTTGTTGCCTAGCCGTGACGGGTAGCCCTGTCCCCGGCTAGATTCACCTACCGAGTGCCCCCGAGCTGCGGGCGGTCGCTCCACTCTTTCGCCATGATGCACCGCAGTTGTGGGTTCAGCGCACTGTGCTGCGCGTAGCGCCTCGGTAAGGGAAGCTGGTGCTGCTAACCTGATATGCTCACGGAGCCGCGGCGGTCGGAGCCCTCGAAGAAAAGCGCGATACGCTAGCTCTTCCTGTTTATTGGGCTCGCACTCTGGATAGCCCCGATAGACCGCCAGCTCCTCGCACGCTGCTTCTTGACGGTCACCGGCTCCGAACCGGAGGTGAAGCGACTCTCTGAGCTTTGCCCAGTCCTTCCGCTCATCGGCCCGGAGATCTTCCAATGCCCAGAGCGCGTCGCCCTTCAGCGAGAGTGCTACCCTTACAGCCGTTTCTGCCGGAGACCAGCCTGCGAAGTCGGCGGCTAGCTCCACTTGAGCGAAGAACGCGTAGGGTTCGACGGCGCCGTTGTAGGAGGGAAGGCGCAGCTGCGGCGCACATCGCCGGCATGGAGCTGTAGCTTGCTCCGGCACTTGCGCAGGGTAAACGTTGGGCTCCGCTCCGAGATCCAGTGCCGGGTTCTTCATCTCGCCGCTCCGCTTCTGTCGTGCCGCTTTACTGGCACTGGTTCCGTCCGGGAGATGCTTTTTCTTCCGGAGTTGTGCTGCAAGTCGGCGGCCCTCCTGAATCTTCCACAGGTCCTCTGCCGTTTGTTCCAACTCGAAAATCTCCATCCCACTTCTGACACCAATGTCAGAAGTTTTTCGACGCTAGCAGGGATCTTGGAGGACGAGTGAGCTTCCTTGCTCCCCAATGCAAATGGCTGGGGAGTAATTTATTTCTCTCAGCACAAGCACACATACAGAGGTCAAGCACACACACACACATACACGCACCCAACTTGGCCGAAGCCACTAACCTAAACACCATTCTCTCTCATGGTAGACAGAGAAAACCCCCGCAAAGCATGACGGTCGTCAGCCGCTGGCCCGCCCACGCCACAATATATATATATATATATATATATATATATATATATATATATATATATATATATATATATATATATATATATATATATATATACTACCCCCCCACCCATATTTCTATATTTTGCAATATTTTATTATGCCCTTATTGTACAGTTTATTTTACTAGTTAAATTTATTTCTTTAGTATTTCCTTTTATTGATATTTATTTTACGTACAAGCTTTTATTTTCTTTTTAAGGTCACTGGCGGTCGTGTAAGCATTTCACTGCATATTATACTGTGTATGACTGTGTATGTGTCACGGGGCGGAGCGGACGAGGTGAATCCAGGCGCAGATGAATGACAGCAACGTAAACCGAGAATGCGGTCGGAATGCGGAATCGGAGGTCAATACCGGGAGATCAGTCAGCCTTGCGTCGAAGCCAAATCATAAAACGAGAGCCGTAGTTAATGGGCATGAGATGAGGCGACGTAGCTGGGACACGTGGAACGTAGGATTGATTCGCCGCATGGTTGAGGGGAGCAAGAGTTTAACAGCACAGGGGTTGACTATCTTAGTGATGGTGAAGGGGCCGAGGTAACGAAGGGAAAGCTTGCGGCAGGTGGTCTTTAGGGGGATATCTCTGGCGGCGAGCATGACTCTCTGCCCCACCCTGTACTTGGGAACCTGAGAGCGTCTGCGATCGGCCTGTGTCTTATATCTTCTGCCGACCCGTAACAGCGTTCTCCTCGCTTGCAGCCAGGTTTTTCTGCAGAGACTGACAAAAGCTTGGACGGATGGGACACTGACCTCCTCCTCCTGAGATGGGAATAAGGGTGGCTGATAGCCCAGGCAGCACTGGAATGGAGACAAACCAGTAGATGACGATACTTGGGAGTTGTGGGCGTATTCCACCCATGGCAGAAACTTGCTCCAGGAGGCGACATCTCCGGAGGCCATGCACCTTAAGGCTACCTCGAGGGACTGGTTCTTTCTTTCGGTCTGCCCGTTGGACTGGGGGTGAAAGCCTGAGGACCGACTGGGGGTGGCTCCAATGAGTCTGCAAAATGCCTTCCAAAATTGTGATGTGAATTGGGGCCCACGTTCGGAGACAATGTCATTGGGAAGACCATGTAGCCTGAAAACGTGCGTTATCATGAGATCAGCGGTTTCCTTCAGGGACGTGCACTCATAGGAGGCAGCACCAGGGGCGGTAAAGGGCTCAGCATGGTTTCCTCAGCTGTCACCATAAGTTGTTAAAAAATTAATAATATAATAAAATATAATATAATATCTGTCCTGTGGTCTATGCTTTTAATGCAATTTTGGTGTGTTTCCTATACATTTGGATCATTTTCATAGTCAAAATAGCTGTATTTTTTGTTCAAATAACAACGGGAGACGAGAATCATGGAGGCTGAGGCAGTGACAGGTAGTGCCTCTCAGCGCGTGCGTGTGAGAGTGTGCACCACTCACACACTGTACTGAGCGCGTGCAAATGGCGCGTCCTTGCAGTCAGCAGGAAAATACAGGCCTTGAGGCAGCCAGTACCTTTGCCTCAAAGATGGGGGCGATAGTGAGCCTGCGGCTAATAGTTCACGACACGAGTAAATTAAGAAGAAAAAACAGAAAAGAAAAACAACCAACAACATTCGGTGCTAACGCGTTGCTATTTGGCTTTATTTTCCCTGAAAATGGAGGATATAATCTTGAAGATAATACATTTTTCAAAACTTGACTTGGCAATTATCTCAATTGAGAAAGAGAGACTTGTAAAACTCAAAGAAAAGGACAAAAAGGAGGACTTCTACAACAAAGTCATCGAGATCTTCGTCCAGAAGGACAGGAGAATGGACTTCATTTACAAGTAAAGGTAAGAATACTGCAATGGTGTGTTTAAATGTACAATGGTGTGTTTAAAATGTTATTAAATTTAATCAAGAATGGGATAACAACCATGTATGCTTGTAAATCTGACTTGTGAGTCAGTGCCTTAGCATCATACAGTACGTTTGTAAATCTGACTCTGAGTCAGTGCCTCACCAACCCCAACCCTCACCGCACGTCACTGGTTTCCTTGGTGGATGGGAGCTTGGTTAGCAGAATGAAATGGGCGGCCTTAGAGAACCGATCCACCACGGTCATGATGCATGAGTGGCCGTCGGAGGAAGGTAATCCTGTGACAAAGTCCAGGGCAATGTTGGACCATGGACGAGATGGGATAGGTAATGGTCTGAGGAGGCCTGCTGGCGTGCTGTTGGTATGTTTGCATCTAGCACAGGTGTCACATGCTGCCACGAAGCTGGAGGTGTCTTCCTTGACCGTGGGCCACCAGAAACGTTGTTGGACTTGAGACAGGGTTCGAGCTGAGCCAGGATGACAGGAGAGCTTGGAGCTGTGTGCCCATTCCAGAACTTGAGAACGTAGAGGAAGTGGAACAAACAGGCAATTAGGAGGCACGTTGCTTGGCCCGGGTTCATGAGACAGGGCTTGCTGGACCTTGGTCTCGATATCAAGCTCAGCTGCTGCGAGCAAGCATGATGGGGGAATGATGGTTTCATTGGCAGTGGAGTCGTGATTAGGTGAAAACTGTATGGAAAGTGCATCTGGCTTGGAATTCTTGGACCCAGGACGATAGGAGAGGACGAAGTTGAATCTGGCAAAGAACAGTGACCACCGAGCCTGGCGAGAGTTTAGCCTCTTGGTGTTCTGCAGGTATTCGAGGTTCTTGTGGTCGGTCCAGACCAAAAATGGGGTCTCCGTCTCCTCTAACCAGTGTCTCCATTCTTCTAGGGCCAGCTTGATGGCCAGCAGTTCTCGATTGCCGATGCCATAATTGACCTCAGCAGGAGTTAAGCGGTGAGAGAAGAAAGAGCAGGGGTGTAGCTTGTTGTCATGTGCAGCTCTCTGGGAAAGGACACCTCCTACCCCCGTGCTGGAGGTATCGACTTCCACAACAAACTGGCGTGACGGATCTGGAATAGTCAGGATTGGGGCAGACGTGAACCGTTTCTTGAGTTCCGAGAAGGCTTTTTCAGAGTTCATGTCCCAACGGAAACGTGTCTTGGGGGAAGTCAGGGCTGTTAAGGGGGCAGCAATGGAGCTGTAGCCTCGGATGAAGCGACGGTAAAAGTTGGAAAAACCCAAGAATCTCTGAAGTTCCATTCTTGTGGTGGGCGTAGGCCAGTTCGTGACGGCATGGAGTTTAGCAGGCTCCATTTCAATGCCTGAGGGACCAATGACGAATAGGGACCACCAGGTACTCATAGTGTCCTGTTGGGGTATTGAAAGCAGTTTTCCATTCGTCACCCTCTCGGACTCGGTGATATGCGTTGCGTAGGTCCAGTTTGGTAAAAATCTTTGCTTCCTGGAGGAGTTCAAAGGCGGTCGCCATTAATGGAAGGGGATAGCGGTTCTTCACTGTGATCTGGTTTAGGCCCCTATAATCGATACATGGACGAAGGGACCCATCTTTTTTACCCACGAAGAAGAAGCCGGCTACCGCCGGGGAGGAGGAGGGGCGAATGATCCCCGCCGCAAGGGACTCCGAGATATAATGATTCATAGCTTCACGCTCCCTGGGTGACAGAGAATATAGGCGGCCCTTGAGGGGTGTGGTACCTGGGAGCAGGTCGATAGCGCAGTCATATGGTCGGTGGGGGGGCAGAGAGACAGCACGAGATTTACTGAAGACCTCCTTGAGATCATGGTACTCTGAAGGGACAGCGGTGAGGTCCGGTGGTTCCTCCACAGATGCAGGGCTGAGGCAGGACGTGGCTGCAGCTCGCAGGCAGGAAGTGGCGCATGACGGGTTCCAGGCTATGATTGTGTTCCTGACCCAATCGAGTTGAGGATTGTGACGGGTTAGCCAGGGCAGGCCCAGGACAACAGTAGCATGTGATCCCTCCATGATAAACAGAGAAGTTTGTTCTAAATGGTTGCCCGAGACCCTTAGCCCGATAAGGAGAATTCTGTGTGTGATAGATGGGAGCGGGCTGCCGTCGAGTGCCTGAACTTTGAGGTGGGTCTCCAAGGGTAGAGCGGGGATTCCTAGGGTCTTGGCAGAAGTCGCATTGATCAGGTTGTGGTCTGAACCTGAATCAATCAGTGCCTGCACCAGGTGGGTCCACCAGTTGCTCGTGGATGAGATAAACTGGAAACAGGCGGCGTTGATCTGGGAATCTTCCTGGTGACACACCCTCCAATCCTCCCAGCTGGACTAGAAGACGCTCCCTTTTAACAGGGCAGTTCTTGAGGTGATGAAATGATTTCCCACAGCAGAAGCACGCACCATCCACTCTGCGTCGTCGTCGTTCTTCAGGGGAAACGCGGGTCCTGTCCAGTCGCATGGGTCTCTCCTGAGGATTAGTTTGAGGGGAGCGAGATTGTGGGCGGTCTCTGGGTGGTGAGAGTCTGGTTGACTTTCCCAGCCGGAGACGTGAATCTACTCGGCCGGCCAGATCCATGAGATCTTGGAACGACGAGGGAAGTTCTTGGGAGATCAGCGTATCCTGGAGCGTCGCAGTCAGGCCTTCGAAGAAGGTATCACTTAGGGCCCGACCATTCCACCCGCTGGAGAGAGCTAGGGTCTGGAACTCTATGGCGTAGTCATAGGCTGAACGTGAACCTTGGTGGAGTTTTAACAGCTTGTGGCCTGCCTCCCTGCCATGACATGAGCGATCAAACACCCTCCTCATCTCTTTAGCGAAGTGCTCGTAGCTGGTGCAGCAGAAGTCATGAGCATCCCAGAGTGCAGTGCTCCATTCCCGAGCCCGTCCTGAGATGAGAGTTATCACGTATGCGACCTTGGAGCGTTCAGTGGGAAATGTGGATGGCTGGAGCTCAAATATCAGCGTGCACTGAGAGAGGAAGGAGCGACAGGTGCCTGGATCTCCTTCATAGGTGGGGGGGGCAGGCAGTCGTGGTTCCCGTTGCGTGCAGGGGCCCCCACTTTGTGCCGGAGAGAGATGGAGCCGTTGGAGTTGGGAAATAACATCAGCAAGGGTTTGCTTGGTGTTGAGCAGCTCCTGCTGGTGAGCTCCGAGAAGTGCACCTTGACTCTCCAGCGCCGATTTCATGCGGTCAATATCTGCTGGATTCATTTCGCTGGCTGGATTATTCTGTCACGGGGCGGAGCGTACGAGGTTAATCCAGGTGCAGATGAATGACAGCAACGTAAAACGAGAATGCGGTCGGAATTCGGAAGCGGAGGTCAATACCGGGAGATTAGTCAACGTTGCGTCGAAGCCAAATCGTAAAACGAGAGCCGTAGTCAGAAGAGGAAGCGCGAGGTCAAAACCGGGAGATCAAAGGACGAGGCAAACAAAATCAAGACGAGAAACCGAAAGCAAAAACGAGAGACAAAAGCGGGCTTGGCAACGTGAAAGCAGGGAAAAATAAACGCGAGAGAATCGAGGCAAAAATTCACAAGATAATCCAGCGATTTAAGCAGCGCACAGCGCGTGCTTAAATGCTGGAGTAATCAGACAGGGATTAGAGACAGGTGTGCAGACGGGGCGGAAACAGCGGCGTGGGAAAGGATGCAGACAGACAGGGGTAAACATGAGCACATGGGGAAAGTGACAGTGTGGGAAAAAAAACGGCCAACAGACCGTGACTCATGACAGTATGTGACAAATAAAATTTGAATTTTGATTTTTTTTTTTTCAACCACTCTCTACCTGGGGAATAGGCTTGTATGAACTGGGAGGGCTAGGTTTAAGGAACTTCCACTATATACATCACGGTGCCACCTGCATAACTCTCTTATCTTCTAGCCTCACGGTCTGCTCACTACTCTCAGTGTTACATGTTATGCAAATACATAAGCCAATACAATCTATGCCAAGACAATCAATTGACCCATAGCCAATACCCTGACTCAGTCAGGGTCACTTTCATGCTGTTTGTTGCACATTCATTATTATTATTCATGCACTGTTGTCACTGTCATAAATACAATGGTATATCACTGTCATAAATACAACTGTACAAGCTTGACACAGGTTTTACGCCGTATGTCCTAACTGGTGTAACCCCTCCCATTTTATCCAGGTTTTGGACCAGTACTGCATCCAGTGGCTGGGTTTGGGCACTGGCTGGGAATAGAACCTGTCCTTTCGCATGGCAGTCGAGAAACTTACCACTGATCCACCGATGGCCACATGCATTTCACTTATTAGTATTATTTATTGCTTAATATTCTTTATATTCTTTTGTGTAATACATACAATGTGCATCTACAAACATGTCTTGTGTTACTGTTTTTATTGCTTTTTGATACCTGCTGTTGAAATTTCTATCTATCTATCTATCTATCTATCTATCTATCTATCTATCTATCTATCTATCTATCTATCTATCTATCTATCATCTTAGATACAGCCTACTCACAATCGAGCTGACCACAATCGACAGTTCATGGTTCTTAGGAAACTATATCTTACAACAATAAAGCTACTTTATGACATTGTTCACCTAGGAGAAAAAAACAACAATAACAAAAGAAAATGTTTGTAGAGTTTTAACTTTCTTCTTTGTTTAACTGCGTACAGGATAATGTCAGGAATTACCCCTAGAGGGTGCCTTGTACCCAGAGACTTTAGTTTGCCTGAGACTTTGTTTCCCAGAGTGCACCTCAGCTAGGTGATGACTGCACTCACATGAGCTGAGAATGTTAATGAGTTTGTTTTGGTTTTCTTTTTCTTTAAGTCATACAGTAGCTTCATGTTACTTTGTTGTTGTGTTCTTTATTTACAGTAAATAAAAGCCTTTATATCAGCAACTATGCCTCACCTGCTACACCTCTACCATGACAAAAAACCCAAAAAGCAAACATTTCAGAAGAACCCACTTTTAAAAAGTGGTGAATCACCAGCTTTTACAGGAAAAATGTTTTGGGAGGGAAAAATCATGAATCATCATTCAAAAAATCATGAATCACTTAAATGATTGAAGTTACATAAAAAAAGGCCAGCAGAAATCAGAGCTATATTTATTAGTGAACGTAAGAGCTTTTCCATACACACAATATGATGAGAACTCACAGGATTGGGACTAAACACATAAGAAAAACACTTTTAATGAGACTCATCAGAAAAAAACGCAGTTTGTTTGCTATGGATCATAAAGACTAGGCTATGGAAGAATGGAGAAAGGTTGTGTGGTCCGATGAGTCCAGACAGAACCAGAGTGATTGATGCATCAGGGTAAGAAGCGATGCATCCATCATGTATAGTGGCCGCTGTACAAGCCTCTGGAGGCAGTGTTATGATCTCGGGTTGTTTCAGTCGTTCTGGTCTAGGCTCAGCAACATTTTGTGTCCATTGAAGTGCGCTGACGACCTGAATAAACAGGATATACTATATGTACTGAACGTACTAAATAACCAGGTTAGTCCAATATTGCACTGGGTGCGTGGTTGAGCATGACCTGTGGGTGGACAGGCGATGATGAAACCAAAAAGTAACACACAATGCGTCCACCTATGGCTGATCATCATTTTTATTTGTGTGTGCATTAATTGTGCTGCTGAAAACAACAACCTGCTTCAAGCCCTTCATTCCCTAAACATCCTAAAATATGTTACACCCATCTGTGGATTTATCATCCCTTCTAGCATATTCCAGGACTAAAACTATGATTCTGTAGGCATAAGGTATCTTTTTTATACATAGATTAGACTAACCAATGCTAAAGTCTGAGTTTACTATCAGTCTTAAAACCATCCACAATCTTCAGTGTCAGCTTGTGTAAAATATAAATATTGTCCATTAACATCAATTAAAAGTGATGTTCACTTTTCATAATTTTTAGATTCAAGCCCTATCATTCATCAGTCCAAATTATAAAACATTTCTCTGGATGATGAACATCTGGTGATGATATATAGTTGAAATAGTGCCTCGCCTTTGTACAGTAGGACTCAAACAACAGAACTTTAAATATTTGTGAATATTTTATTATAATAAGAAAAAATTGTTCAGGCTAAAAGAGTTTGACAGACATGATTGCATTCATATGAGAACATATTAAGGAAGACACTGTGTATCTGAGTATCTTAAATATCAAAAAGGAAGTAAGAGTTTCTGGTTTATTTTGATGCTTCAGCAAACGTCATATGTGTTAACCCAGAGAAGCTGATCTTTACTGAAAGACACACACGCAGTGGAGTAATTATAAGACAGCAGTCTTGAAAAGAAAAACTAGCTCTAAACTAACATCTCAGGAATTACGGTGTTTATTTTATTATTTTTGGGGTTGAAAAAGACTTGAGAACTGAAGACATTTACCAGATCAGTCTGGCCTTCTGTTGGATCTCTTGGACACGGCAAGATAAAACATGCATCCTTTTTCTTCAGCTGTTTTCACGAGTCTTCTGGCTTGTACCCTGTGTTGGGTGTCTGAAAAATGCGTTGTCTTTGAAGATTACGTGGATGAAAACATAGTAGATAAATGTCCAAAAAGTAACCTAACAGGATCCTGTAAAGGCGTCTCCAATGTGGCACTCGATCTTGCTGGGATTCCATCTCATCTCGAGGTCCTCTGTTTGCATCTTGCAAAGGATCCATGTCTGTATCCTAACTCTTTCTCAAGGTTTACCAAGCTCACAATCTTAATAATCACAGGATCTATCTCAACTGTCCTCCCTGGAGCTTTTAAAAATCTTTTGAATCTGAAAAGACTGGAAATTACCTGCTTACGATCGTTGAACATTTCCTTTTCATCTGAGATTTTCAGTGACCTTCAGAACATCCAAACACTTTTTATCCTCAACTGCAAGCTCTCGTCCATGACAACAGACGTGTTCAAAGGGATGGTGAAGTTGGAAACTCTCGCGTTACAAGACAGTATAGAGGACTTTTCTGAGTTGTTGTGCAGATTAACATTTGTGTCTTCATCATTAAACATTTTGGATGTATTTGCTGAGAATTTAGTTAATGTTTCAACACCAATTTGTGCTTTTTCTAATGGGACTTCTTTTGATGTTAAGTTTCATAAATTTGAGACCCTCTATCTTGAGTTTAATAAGGTTAATGTAATGAATAAAACAGTGATGAAATATTTCCCCAAAATAGATATTTTAAAGACACATTCTACTTCATTTGAAGTTTTAAAATCTGAATTTACAAACATTGACATTTTAGGGATAACTTATTCCAGTGAGTTTAGCAGCTTTGAAGAAATCTGTGAAGCCACACATGACCTTTCGACGACTGGCATCATTGTGTCATTCCCCAATGTAACCGAGTCTTTCGTACCCGATCTGGAAAGATGCATGGGGCTTGAACATCTTTTTATTTATTGTGAAGAACAATGTACAGCAATGAATTTCACATTCATCAATGTTCTAAAAAACCTTACATTATTGTTTATTAAATGGAAACTTACCCCAGAGAGTATTAATAGGGACAGGGCATTGGCAATGTGTGAAAATCAGACTGATCTTATCACAAAACTCAAAACAGTTAATCTTTTTACAAACAATTTCAAAAGAATTGGCCCCAGACATTTTAGCTGCCTACGAGATCTCGAGGAACTGTACTGGGCTGGCAGTGAGATTGAACATATTGACGATTTTACATTTAATAGTACAAGATTGCTTAAAACTTTGGACCTCAGTCGTAATAAAATATCTCAACTCAAAAACTTTACCTTTTTTGGTTTATCTAACCTAAAAACTCTCCTACTTCAAGAAAATAATCTGCTTATGATTGAGACGTGGACTTTACTTCCTTTAACATCTGCACAGTCTGTAAATTTGGGAGTCTTTAAGCATTCCTCCTCTGAACTGACAATGGTCCAGATCAACCTCAGCCTTCCTGAAAACTTGACTAAGTTGTCCATCAGCTCTGGAATACGACCAATGACACTTATTTTAAATAAGAACAAGAAATCCCAGGTGGGTCTCAGCCTCAATGTTTCTGGCCAGTCTGTGACTTTTCAGGATTGTGACAATACGCTTTTCAAATCTCTTGTTGAATTAACTGCAGAGACAGAGCAATTGCTCTGTGGTCAGTCCTTTCCTGGTCAGTTCCTTAAGTCTTTGAGACATCTTATGATCAAACCAAATCGCAAAACAGGACAAATGGACTTGACAGATTTAAACCAACTGGTCAACCTGAAGAGTCTGATCCTTTTTAATGTAGATTTGTCTCGGCAGTCTGGTCTTGATGTGATTTTTCACAATTTGTCCAATCTGGAGTATCTCTGTATATCCTTTTGCTCAGTGCCTTTATTGGAGAAAGACTTGAGCAGAGATCTGAAGTCACTAAAAGTCATGTTTTTGCATGCAGACGATGTATTCAGTGTGATGGAAAACTTTATAGAGCCCCTGAAAAACCTTCGCTATTTCATCCTGAAAGATGCACTTCTACACTGTAGCTGTGACAATGCTTGGATTATCAACTGGGCAAAATATGTACAGAACGTTCAAGTCAATTTTCGTGATAGTGCATTAGAAATGTTATCATGTAAAACTGCGGATGAAACCAAGTTCCTGCAGAAATACGCTCAAGATAACTGTTTCATCGATGTGGACTTTTTCCTTTTTGTCTCCACTTTTTTTGGACTGGTGTTCTTCATGCTGGTAGTGCTGCTCCACCAGCTGGTTGGAGATTACCTGTTGGCTTTCTTTCACATAGCTCGGGCCTGGGTAGAGGAAGCCATGAGGGCAAACAGAAAAGGACATCACCACTTCGATGTTTTCGTGTCTTACTCTGGGCAGGATGAGCGTTGGGTGATGGATGAGCTTCTGCCCAACCTGGGGAAACGTGGACCCCCATTCCTCAAGCTTTGCCTGCACAGCAGGGACTTTGAGTTAGGAAAGGACATTGTGGAGAACATCACGGATAGCCTCTACAGAAGCAGACACACCCTCTGCCTGGTTAGCCGCAACTACCTCCGGAGTAACTGGTGCTCTCTGGAGATGCGCCTGGCAACGTACAGGCTGCTGGCTGAACACAGGGATGTTCTTGTTCTGGTTTTCCTGGAGAAGGTTCCTCATCAACTCTTAAATGTACATCATAGACTGTCCCGGCTGGTGAAGACCCGGACCTACATGGACTGGCCACATGACCCGGCACTGCATAATGCATTCTGGGATAGACTGTGGAGAAAACTCGCACCTGAATCTGCGACCTAGGTCATAATGTAATAATGTTTTAGTTCCATGTAGTTTTCAAGAGAATGTCAGAAGGAAATTCATATACATAATATAGGATATTTCCCCCCAAAAAAAGGCATTTAAGAAGAGTTTCAAGACTTTGTGGAAAATGTGAGTACTAAAACATACAGATATACTAACTTGCGACAGACTGTACTATAGGACTAGTACCTTTTATGAATCCTGTTACTAGAACAGGCAGATGGAGGAAGAAGACGAAATATTATTCCTAAATACTGCCTTATATAAAAGTGATACCTTTAGATACTATAATACATAGCATGTATTGTCTTAATACTTTTGGCCTTTAACTATACATCCAGCCAGTAACAGAGGCTGAAACTTGATGGCAGGGAATTTTTTCAACCTTTTGCATAAAATTTTGTCTTACAAGTGAATGATACATATGAAACATGCACAGTGTAACATGAGTTAACAAGGGACAAAATGTCTGTTTCAAATTCATTTTTACTTCTTGAAATAATTTTTAATTTATATTGAGACAGTTAAGTGCTAAAAAGACAGCATCAAAGTAAGCAGCTGTCATAGAAAATACTTTATTCATTTGTTGTAGTCTTTTCTTTATTTCTTATGAACATAGCACTTTTATAATAAATGTGGACATATTAACATTTTGTTTTATAAACATGACTAATTTGCAGCATCATTGCAATGCTTTATTTTGGATGCCATACTTTATATTTTTTTAAATCTCATTTTAAGATCTTTGCATGAGTAATTCTGTCAAGTTAAAATATTATTCAACTGTATTCTGAAATAAGATATTTTTACTTCAAGGCAATTTCAAGGATGTTTCGTACAGGAGATATGATGATTATTGTTGGTTATTTGTTGTTATTATTATTATAATAATAATAATAATAATAATAATAATAACTATTATTATTATTATTATTATTATTGTTGTTGTTGTTGTTGTTGTTGTTATTATTGAATTAATTAACTGTATTTACTTTTTGTGTAATAAAGACTTCAGCTCCTGTTGCTTCTCGGACTAACTTCCTCCTCCTCAGAAAATGAAAGACAAAAAAGTCTGTCAGGAAGCCTGAAGAACTATTCCTCTTGAAAAGTACAAGAAGGTCTGGCTCTTTGGAAGCAAAGTATGAAGAAATGAGGGTGGGGTCAGACCTATTATTGAAATCACGTGACACTGTAACTACACACTCCCTTTAACCAGTTATGTGAATATTGTGTGGAAATTAGTGAAGCCAGAATTAACTAGGTATATGAAAGTGGTAAATACTTATGCAATCACAACTTACATTTTTTAAACTAGGCATTTGCATTTAGGCATTTTACAGACACTCTTAATCAGAGCAAGTTTCTCTGAAATTTCCATCATTTAATATATCCTTGCACTAGGTTACTAGGTTAGTTCAAGTTCAAGTTGGCTTTATTGTCACTTCAACCATATATAGTTAGTACACAGTGAAATGAAACAACGTTCCTCCAGGACCAAGGTACTACATACAACATAAATTTACAACATATATTAACTGAAGCGCTAAAACTAGCTAACTAAGAGGCCTAGTTAGAAAGGACAGATTGACCGGACAACATAGATTTTTAACAACATAAATGTACTAGCTAGCTAGCTAGCTAACTAGCTAACCTAGAGACAACAGACAACATACTGTACAGTGCACGTGCAGATGTGCAAACAAGAGCAACAAAGTGACGGTTTGACAAACACAACATAACATAATACTCTGTGGTGTTGAGGTGATGAGTTGAGGTAGTGCAGAACCAGTAAATGTTCCTTAAAGTAGCAGCAAGAATTTAGAAGTTAGTGCAAAAAGTAATCCAGTAATGAATATTGTGCAAAAAAGAGCATTTACAGGTTGGTGTGTACAATGATTTGGTAGTGTAGGTCAGTGTGTTTGCATGCATGTGTTGATTGGTCAGTCCAGTCTCAATGTTTTGAGGTAGTTGAGTGATAATGTGTGTGTGTGTGTGTGTGTGTGTGTGTGTATGTGTGTGTGTTTGTGTGTGTGTGTGTGTGTGTGTCAGTCCAATTCCTTTCTGTTGAGAAGACGGATGGCTTGTGGAGAAAAGCTGTTGCACAGTCTGGATGTGTGTGCCCGAATGCTATGGTACCTTTTTCCAGATGGCAGGAGTGTGAAGAGTGTGTGAGAGGGGTGTGTCCAATCAGCCACAATGCTGGTGGCTTTGCGGATGCAGCGTGTGGTGTAAATGTCTTCAATAGAGAGAGAGAGAGACTCAGATGATCTTCTCTGCTGTTCTCACTATCCGCTGTAGGGTCTTGCGGTCCGATCTGGCACAATTCCCAAACCAGACAGTCATGCAGCCGCTCAGGATGCTCTCGATAGTTCCTCTATAGAAGGTGGTCAGGATCGGTGGTGGAAGCTGGGCCTTCCTCAGTCTTCTCAGAAAGAAGAGACGCTGTTGGGCTTTCTTGTGCAGGGAGCTGGTGTTGAGGGACCAGCTGAGGTCCTTCTCCAGGTAGACGCCCAGGAATTTGGTGCTTTTGACGATCTCCACAGAGGAGCCATCGATGCTCAGCGGAGAATGGTCACCTCGTGTTCTCCTAAAGTCAACAACCATCTCCTTTGTCTTGTCAACATTCAGAGACAGGTTGTTGTTTTTACACCAGTCCATTAGCCTCTGCACTTCCTCTCTGTACGCTGACTTATCGTTCTTGCTAATGAGACCCACCACGATCGTGTCATCAGCGAACTTCAGTCAGCAGTGTGAACAGCAGGGGACTGAGCACACAGCCTTGTGGGGCCCCAGTGCTCAGTGTGGTGGTGCTGGAGGTGCAGTTCCCGATCCGTCCTTCCGGTCAGAAAGTCCAGGATCCAGTTGCAGAGGGAGGTGTTCAGGCGCAACAGGTTCAGCTTCCCGATCAGTTGTTGGGGGATGATAGTGTTGAATGCTGAGCTGAAATCTATGTACAGCATTCGAACGTATGTGTCCTTATTGTCCAAGTGTGTGAGGGCAAGATGGAGTGTAGTGGAGATGGCGTCGTCCGTTGAGCGGTTAGGACGGTACGCAAATTGCAGTCGTTCCAGTGAGGGGGGCATTAGGGTCTTGATGTGTCTCATGACGAGCCGCTCGAAGCACTTCATGATGGTGGGTGTAAGTGCAATGGGACGGTAGTCACTGAGACAGGACACAGAAGACTTCTTGGGCACAGGAACGATGGTGGTGGCCTTGAAGCACGTGGGAACAACGGCGCTGCTCAGAGAGATGTTGAAGATGTCGGTAAGAACATCTGCCAGCTGTTCCGCACATTCTCTGAGCACTCTGCCTGTGATGTTGTCTGGACCAGCAGCTTTACGTGGGTTGACTCTGCGTAGAGTTTTCCTCACATCAGCTGTAGTGAGACATAGCACCTGGTCGTTCGGAGGAGGGGTGGTCTTCCTCGCCTCCACATCGTTCTGCCTGTCGAATTGAGCGTAGAAGTTGTTCAGCGCATCTGGGAGGGAGCCGTCACCGTCACAGGCAGGTGATGTCGTCCTGTAGTGAGTGATGGCTTGTAAGCCCTGCCACATGCACCATGTGTCGCCGCTGTCCTTGAAGTGATTGTGGATTCTCTGGGCGTGTGCGCGCTTCGCCTCTCTGATGGCCCGAGAAAGTTTGGCCCTTGCTCTTCTAAGGGCCACCTTGTCTCCGGCTTTGAAGGCAGAGTCTCGGGTCCTCAGAAGTGCACGCACTTCCGCAGTAATCCACGGTTTCTGATTGGGTTGTGAGATGATGTTCTTGGAGACAGTGACGTCATCGGTGCACTTGTTGATGTAGCTGGTCACTGATGACGTGTACTCCTCCAAGTCAGTGAAGTCACCGTAAGTTGCAGCCTCCCTAAACATGTTCCAGTCAGTGCTCTCGAAACAGTCCTGAAGTGCGGAGATGGCTCCTGCTGGCCAGGTTTTCACCTGCTTTAGAACCGGTTTTGAACGTCTGACGAGTGGTCTGTATGCTGGAATTAGCATAACATAGATGTGGTCTGAGTAGCCGAGGTGGGTGCGGGGCTCTGCCCGATGTGTGCCACGGATGTTTGTGTAAACAAGATCCAGCGTGTTTTCCCCTCTCGTTGCAAAGTCCACATACTGATGGAATCTTGGAAGCACTGACTTGAGATTTGCATGGTTGAAATCTCCAGCAACAATAAACAGTCCATCCGGGCATGTATTTTGCAGTTCACTGTTCTTTGTATACAGTTCCCATAGCGCTTCCTTAGCATTAGCGCTAGGTGGAATGTACACTCCGATAATGAAAACGTGGTGAATTCTCGTGGTAAATAAAAAGGTCTGCATCTAACAGTCACAAACTCCACCAGCAATGAACAATAACTAGAGACTAGCACAGAGTTCTTGCACCATTTCGCGTTGATGTCAACACACAAGCCGCCACCACGAGTCTTACCGCACAGAGCTGCATTTCTGTTGGCGCGAATAGAGGCTATCCTGTCTAGCTGAATAGCGGCGTCCGGTACTCTGTCGCTGAGCCATGTCTCCGTGAAAACTAACACAGCAGTCTCTAACCTCACGCTGTGTAGCCTGCTGGAATCGGATGTAGTCCAGTTTATTGACCAGAGAGCAGACGTTGGATAGGATGAGGGACCGGAAAGCCGGCTGGCTAGGGATTATTTTTAGCCTAGCACAGACTCCCGCCCCCTTGCCACGCTTCTGCTTCCTCGCGCACCGCTTCTCCGGCCACCGGCATCAGGCAACGCCAAGGCTTCAAGGCCTGGTTTACGCAGCAAGTTGAGGTCGCGTAGCTTTTCCCGCAGCTCATCGTGGATGTCGTTAACCGGGTTATTTAAGTTCAAAAGTGTCTGGTGGTTGTACGTACAGACACCAGTCGCGACGATATCCATACACAGAGTAAAATAAATGCACTACACACAAAACCTAAACAACGTAGCACCATTTTGGCTCAGGAGCGTCCGCTGCGTGCTGCTGCCACGCCGCCATCTTGGATCTTGGATCTACTAACTAAATACTATCAGTCTAACACTGTTGGGAAGGGTTTTTTTATGGGAGGTAGGGTTAACCCAAATAATGAAGAAACACATAGGTCTTTAGTTGTCAAAGTTTGCCAGAGACTCAATTGTACAGACATCTAGAGGAAGTTCATTCCACCACATAGGTGCCAGTACAGAAAAATGGATGTCTTCCTTGATCTCTGAGAGATGGTGGGACCAACCGAGCAGTGCTGGATGATTGGTGGGAATGCAGTGTGGTGGAGGCTGTGATTAAAGCGGAAGGATTAGTGGGTGCTGGGCCACTTTGTGGCATGGGAATGTTGAAAATGAGTTGTGTAGCAGCATCCTTGATCAGTTGCAGATTACAAATGTTGGACAGAGGCAAACCTGTCAGGAGTGAGTTGCAGTAATCCAGTCTTGAAATAACAAGGAACAAGCATGAGTTGCCTGTGAGTTGAAATAACAAGGAAGAATCATGAGTTGCCTGTGTAGAAAGAAATGGGCGAATTCTTCTGATGTTGTAAAGAAGAAATCGACAATCGACAAGTAAGGTTAGCAATGTGAGGGAAAAGTGACAGTTGATTATCCAGAGTTACCCCAACATTATGGGCAGTGACTGAAGGAGTGATCCGATTGTTGTCCAGGTAGATCGCAAATTCTTGACAAGGGGATGAATCACCTGCAATGAACAGCAGTTCGGTTTTACTGAGATTTAATTTCAGCTGATGATCTGTCATCCAGGATGAGGTGTCTGCCAGTCATGCTGAGATCCGAGTGGAAACCTGAGTGTCTAAGGGAGGAAAAGAGAAAATAAATTGTGTGTCATCTGCATAACAATGGTATGAAAAGCTGGGTGAGGATTTGACCTTACCAAGTGAGTCTTCCTCTCTTGCTAAGGTCAAATCCTCACCCAGCTTTTACAGAAGAGGACCAAGTACTGAGCCTTGTGAGACACCAGTAGAGAGACTGCATGGATCCCCTCCATGTCACCTCTTCTAGGTAGGAAGCAAACCATTGCCATGCCGTGCCACTGATGAAGACCGATGACAGATGATCTAGCAGCATGGAGTTTCTCAGTGACAGACAGGATGATTGGTTGGGATCATTGAGGTTTTTTATGCAAGACATAGAGAGACATTTTATTGTGAACACACAGTTTAAGAATTTTTGAATTTTAGCAATGGTGACTTTCTTGAAGATGGGAGTAACCCTTGTCTTCTTAAATGCAGCGGGACCATGACCAGGTGATATAGAATGGTTGATGATGGTTGTGATGAAGGGAAGGAGGTCTTGTGAGATGGCCTGGAGCATTGTGGAAGGGATTGTTTAAGGACGAGGTGATGTTCTAACATGTTGATCAATTGTCCGGTTAGAAAATTCTGAGAGGAAAGGGAGGGTGCTGAAGTTCTATTGAAGCAGTTGGGGTGGAATAGAAGGTCTGGAAGATTGCTGTTATTTTCCCATAGAATATGGAGAGAGAAAGGAGCAGGAGGAGTCAGTGGGTTGAGTAGTGAAGAGAATATATTGTGGAGTTTTCAAGAATCATGTGCAGCAGGCAAGGATCACGTATATTAGGATATAAGTGATTCGAAACATATGAGACAAACTGGTTTTAAACTTCCTGCATGAAGAATAAGCATATATTGATCTGTTCATTCATCTTTGAATGTTCAGTTTTTATAGTCTACTTGCCTTTTTTATGGAGTAAGAAATGCTATGTCTCATGATTGTTTGTGTTTTGTGAGGATTTGGGCGCCTGGTAGGCCTATACTCTGTCTATACACAGTAAACTATCACGTTGATTGTAAAATGTTACTGTCATGTTGACTGTTGAGTGTAGCGCGTTGCCACGCCCACCTCGAGGAAATATTCATCCAAAAAACCTTCGGATGCTGTTATGTACGTAATCTGGCACATAACTGCTTATGTCCCTTCTAGTCAACATTTTGATTTGATTTATGGCGTAGATTTAAGTTCAGGCAAATACTGAATACTGAAGGACTGTCAAAGTTTCATTAAATTCCATCTAGCCATTTTGCGTGAAGCTGTGACACAACAAAAAAGATTTACAGAGTTTTTGGCAACTTGGACAGCTTTGTGCAGGAGATGAGTATGGTGCCCTTACTCACCAGGACTGGACGCTGATTACTGCCACCCATCTCACTGTCGAGCACGGCCTTGGAAGCCCAGTCCAGTGAATAGGTTCTTTCGGTACACACATTTATGTTTTGTTTCCTGTGAGGGAAGACGCTCTGAACTCTGGAAAGACTTCACCTCAGAGAAAGCAGCCTGCAGCGGGTGCCGATCAGTCAGCACTAATTTCCCGCCTTTAGTTTAGAATAGTACTAGTGCTGCAAAAATATAATACTATTTTGTCAAAGGCAGCAATTTCTAACATATAGGTACTACTTTGTGATAGGCTGTTACTTTTGCCAGAATATAATCCCTATAATATTACCAGTAGTAGAACCTTCTGACACGTTGTTTTAACGTTATCTGTCAATTCACAGTTCAACTGTTAGAAATAAAATGTTCAAAGTGTCTGGTGGTGTCATGTCATGCAAATGTCATTCAAAGTGTCATGCAAATTTTAAGCATTAGCCCACAAATTGATGGCAATAGTAGTGTGGCGGGGAGAGCGGCTTCTCTGAGCGCCACTAAGTGTTAAGGTTAGCACTAAAGATCCGATTACGCCACCCTGGGACTCACCCCAGGGACAAAAAGATATAAACCACTCAATTTAGGTCAAGCACACAAGTTCGTCTACTTCACAGCAGGCAGGAGACGTGGATGAGATATAAAAAATGGAATTTTATTAATACAATTATTTAAAACACACTAAAAACAAAAGAAACCAAAAGAAACCCCAGGTCAAACAGGTAAACGCAAAATACAGAAAAATAAATAACTAAATGGAAAGACCGGACTGAAATGTGTATATTGTTGGATAAAATTTAAAAAAAACTAAATACCGAGAGCTGAGGTTCACAAGGGCCAGACTAAGAAGAGTGGTCTTTTTACCGGAACACACTTCCACACACACCACTGTGCACAATGATTGTGCGTTCAAACACTCCAAGTGTAAAACTGCACACAATCGGGAAGAATCGGGCGAGGAATACAAATCGGTCACCGAACCTCAGCTTCTACAATAAACAAGAAAGGAAATAAACAAAAGACTCCAACAATATTACCGACACCACTTAATGAGACATCTTCTGACAGCAATGAGTGTCAGGAGCAAACAGAAGTACATAAGAAAGGGTCAGAAGACATTAAATGTACTGAATAGTCTCTATTGCAGGTCAGTCGTCAGGAAATACATTCATTCAAATTAAAAGAATAGAAACAATGACACCAAAACAATCAAGAAAACAATAAACCAAATACACTTAAGCAGGCCAAGAGAACCTGGCATACTTAATCCAAAAGAAGGAAGAGAAAAGAAAATGAAAAATATATAAAACCATACATTCGACGAGGGGCAATAAAAGAGCACGACACCAGACAAATGAACAGTCCCCTTTCGATACTAGTCACGGCAGCACTGGCGTGAGGTTAATGGTGGCGTCTTCACTAACAGCAATTAGCAGCATTAGCTTCCACACTGTTAGCAGCCGTATCTTCACAGCGATATAAGTTAACAGCGCTAGCGGCCCCACTCGAGTAGCAACAGCCAGAACAATATTAGCAACGAGAGGGAGTTTCCATTCAGCAAAAGCACATACAGGCACAGGTTTAGTCAGAGCTGTATCCCATCATACTGTAGCACCACAGGGTACAACGAGCTGAGGACAAGTAGACATAAATCAGAACCCATTTTGTGTGTGGAGCCTGTCATCTTCCCAACTGAGTTGTGGCTCTGCAACTCGGTGGGAGCTAGTTTTCCCAATGGCTGCACGGGTGATTGTTCGCCTCTCATGACCCTTTGGTTCGCACAACCAGAACCACTACTATTAATACGCTGATTTCCTTGCACCCCATATTGAATGCCATAAGCAGATGGAACAGACTGACATCGACTGCGTACACCCCCAGACATGCCCTCTCTTTCCCAACGCAGGGCTTCCCTGCGAACGTGAAACAGTGTAGAAGTGGGCTGACGACGCACTAGCTGCTTCAGTTCACGTCGCAGACCACAATCGTTAACATACTCAACAAACTGATCACGCAGCAAAAGCTCGGCGTTTGGCATGCCATGAGGCGACTGACTTCTGAACTTTTCCAAGAGACTCATTAATGCCAAGGAGAACTCCACCAAAGTCTCTCCATCCTGTTGTCTCCTGGAAAAGAATGTCTCTTGCAACGCTACATACGACTTTGTACAACCATACAAGTCACGCAGTACCTGAATAATTGTGTCTGGACCCTCCCTCTCACTGCTACGCTGTAGACTGATACCAAATTTCTTCCCGTGCCTCTCCCTCCAGGTGATCGAAAAGAAAAAATGCCTGATCAGCTGTAGACAGGTGACGAAGCCGCATAAAAGACTGGGCTTCCTCAACCCACTCGTTGATGCTAATGCCCGACCGACCACTAAACTTTGGGCACTTACGGTCTCGGGGAACGAGAACAAACCGCTCCACAGTCGGCGCACCAGCACCAACGGGTGGGGGATCTGGAACCACAGGAAGAAAAGTATTAGATGACCCAGGCTGTGCAACCGATACGTGGTCCTGCCGCAGCCTTTCATTATCAGCTTTTAATTGCAGTACCAAATCTTGTAACTCACATAATTCGTCCACCATCTCTGCCAATGCACAGGCTCTTACCACCAATATGCAATGAAATTTGGACTGATGCCGATTCACAACGAAAGGGACAGCCGTTGTCTGGTAAACAAAGAGAATAAAAGAAAACACCAAATCCACATCTCCACACTACACCAGAAGTATCCTGCCGATTACGTCAGAATGTGGCGGGGCGGCGGCGCGAGGGCGCGCTCTCGGGGAACACCCTGAAGTGGGTTGCCGCGACTTGTTCTGCTCAGTATTCAGGCAGGACTGTACTGTTTGAACCACCTACTTTTGGTCTACTGGCAGGGCTGTTGGTTTCTCCTGCTCTTTTAAGGGTGGATGGTGGTACGGTTTACGTGCCTATAGTGAATGTTGGAACTATAGACGTAGTGCTGTATGTTTGTAATGTTATTGGTACTGTGAAGAAGGTTGATGTAATTAGTTGCTGCGACAGTAAATGCAGAGTGTGTGCAAGTTTCACCTACGGTACCAGAACAAATATCCATGCTGGATTTATCTGTGTTGTCAGAAGAAGACCAGTGTAGGGTGAGGGCATTGCTGGAGAAGTATATGTCTGTGTTTTCTACAAATGATGGAGGCTGCACTAATCTGATTTCTCATGATATACCTTTGGTGGATGAAATCTATGGAACAAAAATCCTGCCAAAAGTATTTGAAATAAAAACCTTCTTGAATTCAACAAATCGAAAAAAAAACAGCATTGCAATTAACAGTGCTTGCATTTTAATGCATTGTATTTTCATGGCTTGCATTTTTATGCGCTGCATTTTAACATGGTTGTATATTTACGTAGTGAATATTTCAAACAGAAACATTTCACAAACATATTCATTGTTAATATTCAGTAATCAACATTCACCTCACAAAGTTCATGTGCAAAATATTCAGTTTGTTTAATAATTACAGCAATAATATTCGTCAGGCAACTTTCGGTTATTTTTATTTCACTTCACAAATTCACTTCCAAAAAATCAGTGTTTCAAATACGACACATCAATATGACTGCACATCCAGAACTGCAGGAAAAGCAGTAGATTACCGATCCAAGAAGTCATCTGCTGTTAGACGTCTTCACCAGCGGGTGGTGCTTTGAGTTTGAACGTCTTCATCAACAGGCCTTTACACTGAAACAATAAACACTGCCTTGTGCAAAGTGAAAGTGAGTTGCACGTGCGGCTCTTTGATCAACGCTGAACCCAAACAGCAAAAGAACATAATAATAATACTAATAATAATAATAATAATCAAAAGAATAATAATCATCGTGATTTTAGCGGTTTTTGTCCAGCATCAAATTATTTAATTATTAATAATTGAAGCTGCTCACATCGCGCGCGCTTTCACTTTTTAAAAAAATGCAGTGTTTAATCATCATGTATATGTCGCCTCTCTTTATGATTGATAAATATTATGAATGAAGCAAAGCTGCTCGTGTCGGCTCATATCCGGAGCATTTTGATCAAAGGGGAGATGAAAAGTGAAAGTGTGTACCAACAACACAGCACAATGCATGTGTGTGAATGGCTGTAATGTGGTTGTGAATAAATCTTTAAAAATGTTCGCGTGAACACACGATGCGCGCGTGCGCTCTTTCACTTGCGCTGAGTTTTTATCTAACGTCAGATGAACGCGCGCGCCAATATGATAGATTAGAGATTTCTCTTTCCCAGAAATACAACAAACACAAATTTATACGTGTTAAATAAGCGCAGTCTTTATATAGCTTCTGTTTGTATCGGTTTATTGTTATTATAAAAGCAATTACATTTAAAGACATCGAAATTTTTATATAGAAATGTCACTGTTACGCGGCGCGGTATGGAGAGCCGCACCACAAGATTTTTTAATGGTTATAAGAGCCCTGACGCAGGGTTTTAGCGGGGAACAACAAAATAGGAGGCTGTGAGAGTGCTTGTGATGCGCACAGGAAGAACTTCCCGTTGGGAGATGGCGTGGGATTATTAATTAAGGAAACTTAAAAGGAAACAAATGAAAACTAATAACACAAAATGAACAGTGCTCCGCCTCCTACGTAAGAACGGATGGGGCTCTGGAAAACAAAACAAAAACTTATATCCTCTCGGGGCGTTTGCCCTTACCGAGGATTTATTGAGAGAGAGGGGTTTGTGTTTTTATGTACACTTTATACTTCACCTGAGAGCGCACGCTGCACGCTGCGTGACGCGCTCTCTCTCTCTCTCTCTCTCTCTCTCTCTCTCTCACTCGCTCGCCAGCGTCTTAAGCAGTCAGAGGCAGGGGCTTCGCCTCTGTCTTCTCTTTTCTTTCTTTCTTGGCTTTGTCATGGCCCTGATAGAGACCCGCATCATTACAAGAAATAACTGGTAAAATAGCTAAATATGTAAGCATATTTTAATTAAATATATTTGTGCATGCAGTAATATAACTGAAAACTATTAATTTTATCTTATGGATGTGAGGTGAAGTGAACAGAGTTGAGCCAAGGACAATGTGATGTCATAGTAGCAAAGACATCATGTGATGTTCAGTACACAGTATGCACCCAACGAACTTTAGACTAGCAGCCATCTTAGAGATGCGATGCACATGATGTCATAGTAACCCTAGAAATGACACAAGATCAGCAAATATGACGCAGCCCCAGACATGATGTAATCTCAGATATGGGGTGATCTTAACTGTGATGAAACAGGTATTGGATACACAAGCAGCATGTCAAATTAAATAATGAGAAGAGACACACAGTGATATGAATAATAAGTTTAATAAAGAAATAGACACAAAATAGTATGTGTATCTACATAGTGAATATTATACAATACAAAGTATTAGGCCCAACATAAAAAAGTATAAAAAACACATGGGGCCTGGGTAAGCATCAGTAGCAAAATAAAATGCATAAGAAGTCAATTAGCAAAACTTCCTGTGAGGAAGGACAACACCAATTAAAAAATCAGTGAAAGGAAATAGAAACAGAAATGCCGTGATTTGGATTTGGCACAGGTGCAGAAGGAAAATCTGTTTGGATACCAACAAACACGTTAACATCGGTCTGGGTGCCAACACTTACGTGACAAACAGGTTTTAGGACCGGCGCTAGGGTTGTAGATTCTGGCCGCACGGGCCTAAAAGAAAATGGATAAGGGCTATCTGCACGCGGCCTCTTCGAAGGACCCGGTTTGGGGTCAACATTCTAATAACTGGTAAAATAAACCTTCAGTATAGAACATTAAAATAACTAAAATATACACTTCTATCTTTGGTATAATATGGTTATAGTATAATATATCGCAGCTGTGTGACGCATCCTGTACTCTGCGTTCCAGACTGTTTCGTGGAAGTTTTTGATGTTTATTTTATTTATTTATTTTTGTCTTTGATGTTAACTACACAAAGCAGTGTCTTCCCACCTGGGAGTTTCTCCAGCATACTGTATATCAGATTGATGGACATGAGTCCTCATCGGTTACATTTTTGGTGACAACATTTTTTTCAGCACACATTTAATCAATAATATTTTTAAAAAGTTTGATCTGGCATCATAATTCTCCTCTTTAATTTCCTACATAGTCTAATCAGCGCTCAACCGCACCCATAAAGTTTTTGAGAGTGCAGAGGAATTTAGTTGTACTAAATAATATTTATGCAGTATAAACAGGGCCTCTTATTTCTATTTACTTTAGGTTGTTGTTCTTGCAGTGTTACTGTGTGTGCTTTGCAATGTCAGACACATTCAAATGCAAATAATGCACCCTCCCCAGATGTGAATTAGCTGTTCTCCCCTTTACACTCGGAGAAACTAAAATGCATCCCTCTGCACTGTGCATGGTTTCAGCAAACTGGGGAGGATCTTGGATCTTGCTTCAGGCCTCTTCTTAAATTTGTGTAAGTTTAAAATTTTCTGGATTCTACATTCTAAAATTGACATTGTTACCGTTTTTAATCCCTGGAATGTGATTTTTCTTATCATAACATGCATTGTATTGTTATTAATCACTCTACACTATTTTAATTACTCTACAATGTTTTAATTTTAGATTTGATTTAAAAATAAATAAATAAACCAAATAAAATTATTCCATTTGTATTTACCCTTGTAAAATGATGGGTTGTGTATTGAGCGATTAAAAACAATTCAAGGCATGTTATGATAAGGAAACTTTCTATCTCTTCCATTCCAGTGATTAAAAAATGTTAAATATGTTAATTTTGGAATCCATAGACGCTTAGTGGTCCAAGCACAACGTAATAATCTTTGTATGATAAAATGACTCGTGGCATGAATCTACACAAAGTGCTTCAGTTTCAAATAATCATTCAACGCTGAACTTAAACAGCAAAAGAACATGATAATAATAATCAAAAGAATAATATTGTTCTTTTTGCTGTTTATGTCCACCATTTAATAATTAATTAATTATCAATAATTAAAGAGGCGGCACGGTGGTGTAGTGGTTAGCACTGTCGCCTTGCACCTCCAGGGTCTGGGTTCGATTCCCTGGCCAGGCTCGATTCCCGTCTCTGTGTGCATGGAGTTTGCATGTTCTCCCCATGTTTGGTGGGTTTCCTCCGGGTACTCCGGTTTCCTCCGACACTCCAAAGATATGCAGGTTAGGCTAATTGGCATTCCTAAATTGCCCGTAGTGTGTGATTGGGCATGTGAGTGTGTGTATGTGTGTGTGCCCTGTGATGGATTGGCACCCTGTCCAGGGTGTACCCCGCCTAGTGCCCGAAGTCTCCTGGGATAGGCTCCAGGTCCCCCGCGACCCTGAACACAGGATTCAGTGGTATAGAAAATGAATGAATGAATGAATGAATAATTAAAGCTGCTCACATCGCGCTCACAAAAAAACCTACATGCATAGCTTTTCTAATTACACATGATAAAATCTAAAGGCTCACTGTGTTAACGTTTACTTTGCTTAAATTCGGTCCTAATAAGATCAAATTTAATTTAAATTCTACATTTGTACTGTAATTTTAATACTGTGATTATGAATTTGTTTAACTACTAAGATAAGAACTAAGATCAAAAGGCTGATAAACGCGTGCACATATATGAGCAGATTTATCGATAAAACTACAGACATGAAATGCAAGAAACACAAAAATAAAATTATTACTGAAGTAGTACACTAAAAAAATGCTGGGTTTCTGTAAACACATCGTTGGGTTGTTTATGCTGGGTCAAAAAAAAATTGTGGTATTTAATAGCATTCACTGGTTTTAATAATATATAGTAGTTCAATTACCGTCATTCAGTTACCGATTTTTCTACTGACTTTATTTGATTTACTGACTTTATTTATTTTATTTTCAAATAAATAGAGTTACTGCATTATGTTAGACATCCTTAATTTACATTTTTCTCCTAATTATATGTCCACAAATACTTTGACAACATACACTTATCAACAAGTATCAAGAATGTGCATTTCATATGATTGTCCATATGAATGTCAAATATGAGACGCGTGCACTAACACACACAAACTCTCCGTGGACGCACACACAATCTCTCCATGCGAAAACAATGCGAGTAGCCTATATACAGACAGTACATGTATTTAACTTTCAATTGATTCTGGTACTACTGCAGTACTACTGCTTTTATGTATTACTGTACGTTTATCTACTTCATGCTCTGGGATTCCCACAGTAGCATATAACTATGGAAACTTGCTGACACCATGGAATGAAAAATAAAAAGTAATTGTGAGTTTTTATCTCATAATTCTATGGAAATCCAAATAGCTCCTTCTCTCACTATATACTTGTTCTCAGAATTGGAAGATTAAATCATCTTGGCACATGCACATGTGGTTTGTAAAGGCCCGTTGATGAAGACGTTCATACTCAAAGCACCACCCGCTGGTGAAGACGTCTAACAGGAGATGACTTCTTGGATCGGTAATCTACTGCTTTTCCTGCAGTTCCCAGATGTGCAGTCGTATTTGATGTGTCGTATTTGAACCACTGAATTTTTGGAAGCGAATTTGTGAAGCGAAATAAAAATACCCGAAAGTTGCCTGACGAATATTATCGCTGTAATTATTAAACAAACTGAATATTTTCCACATGAACTTTGTGAGGTGAATGTTGATTACTGAATATTAACAATGAATATGTTTGTGAAATGTTTCCGTTTGAAATATTCACTACGTAAATATACAACCATGTTAAAATGCAGTGCATAAAAATGCAAGCCATGAAAATACAATGCATTAAAATGCAAGCACTGTTAATTGCAATGCTGTTTTTTCGATTTGTTGAATTCAACAAGCTTTTTATTTCAAATACTTTTGGCAGGATTTTTGTTCCATAGAAATCCCTGTTAGGCAGCGGTTTAGATGTATTCCCCTGTCTGTGTATGAGGTGGTAAAAGAACATATTAATCAACTGCTGGACACTCAGGTAATCCGAGAAAGCTGTAGTCCTTATGCTTCGCCTATAGTTCTCGTCAAAAAGAAGGACGGTAGTCTGCGCATGTGTGTGGACTACCGTCGCTTGAACGTGAAGACTAGACAGGATGCGTTTCCTCTGCCATGCATTGAAGAGACTTTGGACTCACTGGCTGGGGCCCAGTGGTTTTCCACCCTGGACCTGGCCAGTGGGTATAATCAGGTACCTGTAACGGAAGGGGATAAGCCAAAAACTGCTTTTTGCACCCCTTTCGGCCTATTTGAGTGGAATAGGATGCCTTTTTGGTTGTGCAATGCTCCAAGTGCCTTCCAGCAACTGATGGAACGGTTGTTTGGAGATCAGCAGTACCAGTCCCTTCTGTTGTATCTTGATGATATTATTGTGTTCTCCTCTTCAGTGGACCAACATCTTGCTCGGATGGAGGTTGTTTTGAGTCGGTTACAGACTGAAGGTTTGAAAGCCAAATTGTCTAAGTGTGCCTTCTTTAAAAAGGAAGTGCGTTATTTAGGGCATGTCATCTCTGCAGAAGGGGTGTCGACTGACACAGGAAAAGTGGAGGCAGTTGCACAGTTGCAAAGAATCCATCTAACTACAGCACCATGAAACTGGTATTGTGGGGAGGAAATTCTTCAGGTGTTATTGCCGGCCGCTATGAGACATGATGTGTTAACCCAGCTTCATCAACAGCATGGGCATCAGGGGGTAGAGCGCACTTCTCAACTGGTGCGCCAGCACTGTTATTGGCCAGGCATGTCGGTGGACATTGCACGGTGGTGTCAAGAGTGTGAGCATTGCCAGAGTTAACAGAGTTAAAACATTTTATATGTTGTCTAGAACTGAAAATGGTCTTTTGTTGAATTTGCAGCTTTAGGAGGTCATATTTACTAAAATCAAAACAGAGGTATTCTTTGCAGCATGAGATGGTGCATTGTCGTGCATGAAGATGATTTTCTTATGGCACGGTACTTATTTTTGTACCATGGAAGAAAGTGGTACAAATATACTTTGCAGAGGTCATTTTCACACCTTCAGGGACCCTAAAGCGGCCTACCAGCTCTCTCCCCATGATTCCGGCCCAAAACATGACCCCAGCACCTCCTTGTTGACGACGCAGTCTTGTTGGGAAATGGTGGCCACCCACCAACCATCCACTACTCCATTCATCTGGACCATCCAGGGTTGCACTCATCAGTAAACAAGACTGTTTAAAAACTTGTCTTCATGTATGCCTGGGCCCACTGCAACCGTTTCTGCTTGTGAGCATTAATTAGGGGTGGCCAAATAGTAGGTTTATGTACAACTGCAAGCCTCTAAAGGATCCTACACCTTGAGGTTCGTGGGACTCCAGAGGCACCAGCAGCTTCAAATACATGTTTGATGCTTTGTAATGACATTTCAGCAGCTGCTCTCTTAATCCAATGAATTTGTCTTGCAGAAACCTTCTTCATTCTGCCTTTATCTGCACACATAATCTGTCTGTGCGCTGAATCAGCCACAAATGTCTTCACAGTACGATGATCATGCTTAAGTTTTCATGAAATATCTAATGTTTTTATATTTTATACCTTGTCCACTTTGTAACTGCTCATGTCCCTACAACATTTTGATTTAATTTATGGTGTAGATTTAACTTCAGGCAAATACTGAATACTGAAGGACTGGCAAAGTTTCATTAAATTCCATCCAACCATTTGCGTGAAGCTGTGACACAACAAAAAAGATTTACAGAGCTTTTGGCAACTTGGAAAGCTTTGTGCAGGAGAGGAGTACAGTGCCCTTACTCACCAGGACTGGACACTGATTACTGCCACCCATCTCACTGTCGAGCACGGCCTTGGAAGCCCAGTCCGGTGAATAGGTTCTTTCGGTACACACATTTATGTTTTGTTTCCTGTGGGGGCAGACGCTCTGAACTCTGGAAAGACTTCACCTCAGTACGATGATCATGCTTAAGTTTTCATGAAATATCTAATGTTTTTATAACTTGTCCAAGGCATTGCAATATTTAACGCTTTTCGGCAGCAGAGAGATCCTTTTTCTTTCCCATATTGCTTGAAACCTGTGACCTGCTTAATAATGTGGAACAACCTTCTTCAGTACTTTTCCTTTAATTGGGCTCATCTGCCAAACTAATTATCACACGTGTCTGAGATTCATTTCAGTGATCCAAAGAGCCCTGAGACACAATACCATCCATGAGTTTAATTTAAAAACTAAACACTTATGTTTATGACACTTGCATCCAATTTGCATAATAATTTGGAAGGCGGTGTAGGGAACTGCAGAACACATACCCTGAAAGACTGTATATTGTCACCTGATATTTCAACAATGTGAATATTAATTTATTGTTCCCTAAATTCGATCAGTATGTGAACTGTGCTCAGTCCCCTTCTGTTCACACTGCTGACACACAGCTCCAATCACATCATCAAGTTTCTTGATGACACGACCGTGTGATGACAGTACTGGTGGTGGATCTCATCAGTAAGAAGTCAGCATACAGAAAGGAAGTGCAGCGGCTAACAGACCGCTGTAAAGACAACAATGTGTCTCTGAATGTTGAAAAAAAACAAAAGAAATGGTTGTTGACTTCCAGAGGACACGGAGCAACCCCTTTCCGGTGAACATCAACCACCAAGACTTCAGATAGCTTGTCTGAGTATTCTTTGCATTAAGATGAATCTGTTGTTTGCACATTCGTAAATAAAGAGCACTGCGTGTTTGTAGAACTTTCCCTCCGCCTAGTCGCTACAACATGTAATGTGGTCGGGAGAAAATGTGATATGAGAACACTGGGGTCTCAAATGGCTAAAATAAAGAAAATAAAATCTAGTCTGACTTCCTAGTTTTGTGAAAGATCATTAAGTCAGTGGTTAAGGCATTGGACTACAGTTCAGAAGATCCCAGGTTCAAACCCCACAACCACCAAGTTGCCACTGTTGGGCCCTTAACCCTCAACTGCTCAGATGTATAATGAGATAAAAATGTACATCGCTCTGGATAAGAGTGTCTGCTAAATGCATTCATTTCCACTTTAAGTTGTATGGAAGTAGAACAAGGCCTGTTGCATTTGTACACCATTGTATAATGCAATGCATACAGATGCTTAATGGAGGAAAAAGATTTTTAAATTGCCCCTCTAGAAGAATGACTGGCACCAGCCTAACCCTACTGTACTATGTTCAGCTGCTCATGGTGTACAGGGAACATGTCCTTCTTCTGGCCTTTGCTTCTCTGGCACCCCATTTGATAAGAAACCTGACAGTCCTATCCACATGAGGACCTCATTAAAGGCACAAAAAATAGGAAGTGAGAGTTCTTGTCATTTTTGACACTCTAAAGGTGTTAAACCAGAAAAGATGATCTTTATCGCTAGCTGTACACCAAGTAAACACACTTGTAAACATTCAAAAATAAATAAGTAAAACATTGGTACTGTGTAAGGAATTAGAGTTATTTGGATTCATCACCAAATTTTAATGTGTAATGAATCTATATAATACATGAATTTTCATGATTTTTCTATGATATTCTAATTTATTGAGATGCACTTGTATTAGGAAATATACATAATTGCAGTACAAACCATTGATATAATGTATGTTTAAGTAATGGGCATTAGAAATAAACTTTGTTATTTCATTCTAAAAAACACAAGATATATAATACAAGAAACCACTTCATCACAATTAACAGTTTCTTGGTTATTAGGAAACTACTGTACAAATACAGTACATTTCAATTCCTGTAATGTTCAACTAAATATTTTGCCTTTCTATAAGAAGAATTGGTGGAGTATTGAGCATGTTCTTTTTTGTTTGTTTGTTTGTTTGTTTGTTTTAAAGCGTGCACCGTGATATGATATACCCAACCAAAAAAAGTTATTCAGAAGAGCCCACATCAAAGAAAAAGTAGCGAGTGTGAAATATGTGGTGGGGAAACAAATCATGAATAGATCAGATCTTAAACACTTGGTGTAGTTGCATGGTAAAAGAAAATGGTCAGTAGAATGAACAACTGTGTGGCCTTGTTAGTGAGACTAATAAAAAAAAGGCTTTGGTTTGCTATGGAGCAAGAAGTTTGGACATTGGAGCAATGAAGACAGTCATGTGGTCCGAAGAATCCAGACAGAGCCTATTCCAGAGCGATTGGTGCAGTAGGGTAAGAAGAGATGCACTCATCATGTATAGTGGCCACTGTACAAGCCTCTGGAAGCAGCGTTATGATCTCGGGTTGCTTCAGGTGGTCAGGTCTAGGCTCAGCAACGTTATGTGGCAAAGAAATTAAATCAGCTGATGACCTAAATGTATTGACTGACAAAGTTAACACAATATGGCAGAGGGAATGTGGTTGAACGGGGTCTGAGGGTGGAGAGGTGCAGGTGAAACCATCAAGTAACACATAATGCTTCTACCTGTGAGTCATTATTAATGAGGCTTTTCGTTCGTTATCAATTGTAGGTTTTTTGTGTTGGCAAAAAAAGAGACAAACACAGTGGTAAAGTACTCGCCCTATAATCCGGAGATCGCTGGTTCTGATTGGAGCTGTTTGGCCGAGCAGTCTCAGAGGGGAGGAATGAGAGGTACTTAGTGCTCACACATTAATCACGGCTCTACAGCCAATCAGGGGCGTCTGTGAGCTCACACAAGCGGAAGGAGCGGATAGCGCTGTCCTCCGAGTGTGTTACGCCACCCCCAACGGAGCGTGAGTGAGCAGTTCAAAAAGATGCAGTTGGCTGGCATCACGTGGTTCGGAGGAATCACGTGATAGTCTTCGGCCCTCCAGACTGAGTGGTAGTAGTAGCCTTAATGTGGGAGCCCCCTAGTGACGGGGAGGAATTGGACACGACTAAATTAGGAATAAAATCTGGAAAAAATCCAAAAAAAAGAGACAAACAGATGGTGTGTTCCTGTAAAGTACACTGGGCACAGGGTGGTCAGCCATGTTAAGTGTCATTCCAAACAGCAGGGAGCAATATTTCCCATCAGTCACTGTGTCTTCCCGGAGCGTGACAAAAAATGGAGCTTGAAAAGGGTTTAATATATTTATCATTATTATCGAGGATAACATCATATTAATAGGACACAATAATTACAATTTTAATTGAATCAAGAAATCCTTATATATATTTTATTTTGCTTTTTGTTTCAGTGAATATTCAATATTTAATTTCTATAGTGTGAAATTTTCACAGCAGCAGCGACATGTATCCGAGGCACTTATGTGACGTTGTGTGTTCCGAATGGTGGAATTTTGTCGAGGGAATTTCCCTTAAGTGACATTCCCTACACCCGGAGGAGGGAGTAGGGAGCACCCTGTAAAGTACACTTCGGAATGAAATGTAGCTAGAGTGTGCAGAGTGAACAAGTGTGTGTGTGCACGTGTGTGCATGCAAGCATTATTTATGCTGTGTAAAAACAGAAGTCACAAAAAAATATATATAAATACAGTATGACTCACCAAGCCTGCTTCAAGCCCTTCATTCCCCTAACATCCTAAAAAGTGTTACACACATCTGTTGAGTTTTTCTTTCCTCATGGCACATGCATATTCCACGATTAAAACTGTGAAAGAGGATTCTGGGAGCATAAGGAACAATTTTCACACATGTTTTGCAGGAATCTAATTCAAGGCGAAGAGTACTATCAGTCTTTAAACCATCCACATCTTCAGTGTCAGCTCATGCAAAATATAAATGGTGTCCATGCAACAGTTAACAGTGGCTTTTAACCATGAAGTCTTAACCATCATCCCTCACTCCTTTTCAGAAGACATTTCCACAATCATCCATATGATGATTCATTAGAGAACATATTAAAGAAGACACTGTGTATCTGGGTGTCTGAAATACAAAAAAAGGAACTAAGAGTTTAATGGTTTATTTTGATCCTTCAACAAATGTCATCTTCAATGTGTTAACCCAGAGAAGCTGATCTGTACTGATAGCTGCACATACACTGGAGTATCAGTCATTAGACAGCAGTCTTGAAAAATAACAAGCTTGAAACGTCTTGAAAAGTCTTACCAAGGAACTATAGTGTTTATTTGATTAGTTTTGGGGTTGAGGAAGACTTGTCAACAAACAGCTCTCTTGGACCTTTTGGACGCGGCAAGTTAAATCATGCATCATTTCTCTTCAGCTGTTTTCACGAGTCTTCTGACATGTACACTGTGTTGGGTGTCTGAAAAATGCATTGTCTTTGAAGATTACGTGGATGAAAACATAGTAATTAAATGTCCGAGAAGTAACCTGTCAGGATCCTGTAAAGGCGTCTCCAATGCGGCGCTCGATCTTGCTGGAATTCCATCTCATCTCGAGGTCCTCTGTTTGCACCTTGCAAAGGATCCATGTCTGCATCCTAACTCTTTCTCAAGGTTTACAAAACTTACTTCCTTACAAATCATAGGATCTGTCTTCACTGTCCTCCCTGGAGCTTTTAAAAATCTTTTGAGTCTGAAAAGGTTGGAAATTACCTGCTCACAACATTTTAAGATTTCCTTATCATCTGAGATTTTCAGTTACCTTCAGAACGTCACAACTCTTTCGATATTCAACTGCAAGCTCTCATCCATGACAATAGACGTTTTCAAAGAGATGGTGAAGTTGGAAAAACTCACACTGGTAGACAGCATAGAGGACATTTCTGAGTTGTTGTGCAGATTAACATTTGTGCCATCATCATTAAACTATTTAGATGTTCAGGTTGACAATTTAGTTATTGGTACAAAACCAACTTGTGCTTTTTCTAACGGGTCTTCTTTTGATGTTAAGTTTCATGAAATTAAGAACGTAAAACTCCATCTTAATCAGGTTAATGTAGGGAATGAAACAGTGATGAAATACTTTACGAAAATTAATCTTTTAGCAATCTCTTGTAATGGATTTGAAGTTTTAAAATATGAATTTACAAAAATTGACACATTAATTATGAACTATGATGATGAGAAGTTTAGCAGCTTTGAAGAAATTTGTAAAGATGCACATGAACTTTCGATGACTGCCGTCACTGTAACATTCCCCAATGTAACCCATTCTTTCGTACCCAAACTGGATAGATGCATCGGGCTTGAAAGCTTTAATATGATTTGTGAAGATCAAACTAAAGCAATAAATTTAACATTCATCAACGTTCTGAAAAACCTTACAGCACTGATGATTGATTGGAAAGTTACCCCAGAGAGTATTAATAGGGACAGGGCATTGGCACTGTGTGAAAATCAGAGTGATCTTGTAACAAAACTCAAAACAGTAAATCTTTTTACAAATAATTTCATAAGAATTGGCTCCAGACATTTTAGCTGCCTACGGGAACTCGAGGAACTGTACTGGACTGGCAGTGAGATTGAACATATTGACGATTTTACATTTAATAGTACAAGATTGCTTAAAAAATTGGACCTCAGTTGTAATAAAATATCTCACCTTACAAACTTTACCTTCTTCGGTTTATCTAACCTAAAAACTCTCCTACTTCAGGAAAATAAGCTGCTTATGATTGAGCCACTGACTTTACTTCCTTTAACATCTGTACAGTCTGTAAATTTGGGAGTCTTTCAGTATTCCTCCTCTGAACCGTCAATGGTCCAGATCAACCTCAGCCTTCCTGAAAACTTGACTAAGTTGTCCATCAGCTCTGGAATGCGACCAATGACACTTATTTTAAATAAGAACAAAAAATCCCAGGTGGGTCTCAGCCTCAATGTTTGTGGCCAGTCTGTGACTTTTCAGGATTGTGACAATACGCTTTTCAAATCTCTTGTTGAATTAACTGCAGAGACAGACCAGTTCCTCTGTGGTCAGTCCTTTCCTGGTCAGTTCCTCAAGTCTTTGAGACATCTTATGATCAGAGCAAATCACAAGACAACACAAATGGACTTGACAGATTTGAACCAACTGGTCAACCTGAAGAGTCTGATCCTTATTAATGTGGATTTGTCTCGGCAGTCTGGCCTTGATGTGATTTTTCACAATTTGTCCAATCTGGAGTATCTCTATATGTCCTTTTGCTTTGTACCTTTATTGGAGAAAGACTTGAGCAGAGATCTGAAGTCACTAAAAGTCATGTTTTTGCAAACAGGCGATGTGTTCAGTGTGATGGAAAACTTTGTAGAGCCCCTGAAAAACCTTCGCTATCTTATCCTGGCAGAAGCACGTCTACACTGTAGCTGTGACAATGCTTGGATTATCAACTGGGCAAAGTATGTACAGAACGTTCAGGTCAGTTTTCGTGGTAGCGCATTGGAAAGGCTGAAATGTAAAGCTGTGGATAATTCCACGTTTCTGCAGAAATTTGCTCAAGAAAACTGTTCTTTAAATGTTGACTTTCTCCTTTTTGTCTCCACTTCTCTGGGACTGGTGTTCTTCATGCTGGTAGTGCTGCTCCATCAGCTGTTTGGAGATTACCTGTTGGCTTTCTTTCACATAGCTCGGGCCTGGGTAGAGGAAGCCATGAGGGCAAACAGAAAAGGACATCACCACTTTGATGTTTTCGTGTCTTACTCTGGGAAGGATGAGCACTGGGTGATGGATGAGCTTCTGCCCAACCTGGCGAAACGTGGACCCCCATTTCTCAAGCTTTGCCTGCACAGCAGGGACTTTGAGTTAGGAAAGGACATTGTGGAGAACATCACAGACAGCCTCTACAGAAGCAGACACACCTTGTGCCTGGTAAGTCGCAACTACCTCCGGAGTAACTGGTGCTCTTTGGAGATGCGTCTGGCCACGTACAGGCTGCTGGCTGAACACAGGGATGTTCTTGTTCTGGTTTTTCTGGAGAAGGTTCCTCATCAACTCTTAAATGTACATCATAGACTGTCCCGGCTGGTGAAGACCCAGACCTACATAGACTGGCCACATGACCCGGCACTGCATAATGCATTCTGGGATAGACTGTGGAGAAAACTCGCACCTGAATCTGCAACGTAAATTAAAATGTGTTAATGTTTTAGCGTACATGTCTTTTCCTTTTACTTTTGTCAAAGTAATTCCTTTGAGGAAATTCTGGTACTTTGCATGTAGTTTTAAGAGAAAGTGAGTTATTAATATACATTTTGTAGCATATTTAAAAAAAAAAAAAAAAGCATATAAGAACAGTTACGTAGGGGGGTCGGGTTGCCAGCTCGATGCCCGAAAATATGGTATATGCTGTCTTTATACTTTTGGCCTTTAACTGTAAATCCAGCTAGTAGCAAAGGCCGAAACTTGATAGCAAGTCATTTGTTTTCAACCTCATAAGCATTTAGAGAAACGCTAGGAGAAGAAACATGATATGAAAATGGTACATATGAAACATGAACAATGGAGCATGAGTAAACATGCTGGGGTACAAAATGTCAGTTTAGATTTTTACATTTTCACTTCTTGAATTATTTTTGAATTCATGTTGAGACAGTTAAATACTGAAATGACAGCATCAAAGTTATTCATCAGCAAACAACAAAGTCAGCAGCTGTCAAAGAAAAAACTTTATTGAATTTTTTTTTAAGAAATTGGTTGTAGACTTGTTTTGCTATGTCTAATGAATGTAATATTTTTATTATGGATTTAAACATATTTAAACATATTGATAATACTGTATATATAGAGGGAGATTTTTGCATGAGTACTTCTGTCAAATCGAAATATTATTCAATTGTATCCTGAAATAAGAAAGGTTTAAGGGACCTTTAGACACTTTGTCGGCATGTGTGGTTTCTGCTACACTCTTTTAATTTGTAAATAATGGATTAAATGTTGTTTCACTCAATGTTAAAAGCTATATAGTACTGTGCAAAACTCGTGAGCCCCCATTTCTTCATATTAAATTAACTTATGTAGACTAAATGAAAGACAAATGTTTCCTATGACAGGCTGCAAAGAGCCTAAAGATATAATAAAAATTGCAAAATTGGTTGTTTATATAACAACTTCAGCAGCAACCTCCTTTCTCCTCTCATCTGTCATTTAGCTTCACCAGTATACTAATCACCGGCCAGAACATGTCATAATCTGCACCTGTTTCTTACTGGTTAATGCCTTAAGTTAGATGTTTTTTATGCTTGAATGATTCATAGGTCACTGTGTGGCTACAAAAACAAACAAAAGCATTCCTCTGAAACTGCTCAGGTTCGGGGACTGGACTGAAAACGGGAGATTTCCAAAAATGAGAAAGAAGTGTGTGTCTGTGTGTGTAAAAAATTATTTGGGTTGTCTTTCAAAATTGGGGATTTCTCCAAATCAGGTGTATTTATACTGAAATCACATGACCTTTTAACTACGCTCTCAATTTAACTTATGTGATTCCTGGTTGGAAATTGGTGAAGCCAAAATTTGATTCAGGGTTTCATACTGATGAGAGTGAATACTTATGGAATCACAAGTTTTATATTTTCAGCTATACATAATTTAGTAAACTATATAAATCCCCCATGCACTGTAACATTAGGCACTACTTAATGTGGATGTAATTCCATTTAATGTGACTCACGTTTAATGTGAGGTTGTAGCTTTACAAAATGTGAAAAAGTTCAAGAATGGGTTGAACATTTATGCATAGTACTATATTAAATTGAGAAATGCAAAATTCAGTCATAGCTTAAATTAGCATTACTTTCTCATAGTACATGCCATCAAAGATACAGTATTTAACTTTAACACAAAGCACAGGCCATTCTAAATGATGTAATCCATACAGTTTTATTTAAAACATCTACAGTATAACTATAAAAACCCATATTTTGCAAGAGCATTTTTGCCAAGGTTTGCTTAAGCACAGAATGTCCAAGAGTAGAAAAGTATGGTCTGCCCTTTCTTCACATTTGCGGGAGCAGATTTAGGTTCATTATTGTAAAATATGGCAGTGTTCTATCAGATGAAAAATGTATGAGCTATACTGTATGTATATGTATGTATATATATATATACCATCTATCTGCACTACTTTATCCATCTATCTGCACGACCTTCAGTTTACACCTACAAAAATATAATACAACTTCATCAGCAGTAGCATTTTCTGGCATACAGGTAGCACGTTGTGATAGGTTCTTTTTATTGTTTGCCAGAATATAATGCCTTTAGTTTAATCACTAGCAGCACTTTCTGACACATCATTTCAAAATTATCTGTCAATTCACAAAATACCTGTTAAACTAAGCATGGCAATCCAAAAAAATGTACAATAAAATAAATGTGGTGATTTATAAAAATTAAAATGGTTTCAATACTAAGCATCAACCCATAAGTCAATGGCAAAAGAAGCACAGCTTTATGGGCGGGTCGCTAAACAGCAAAAGTCACAGTAGTCATAGTAGTCTTTGGTAGGACAAAATGATAGGTAGGATGAATTTATAGAATAGTGGTAATAAATAACAAGGCACATTGTATTTAAGACACTTTATCCAAGGTTCCTTGCAATGTATAATATCATAGATGATCGATCTAAATCTATACTCAATACTGTATCTATATGTGTATGCATGTTAAAAAGCACTATATAAATAAAAATCTATTGAAATTTACTGATTGAAGTCTAAATGTTTTATACAGGTCCTTCTCAAAAAATTAGCATATTGTGATAAAGTTCATTATTTTCTGTAATGTACTGATAAACATTAGACTTTCATATATTTTAGATTCATTACACACAAACTGAAGTAGTTCAAGCCCAATGAAACCCCAAAATCTCAAAAAATTAGCATATCATGAAAAGGTTCTCTAAACGAACTATTAACCTAATCATCTGAATCAACTAATTAACTCTAAACACCTGCAAAAGATTCCTGAGGCTTTTAAAAACTCCCAGCCTGGTTCATTACTCAAAACCGCAATCATGACACAATGACCTGCAAAAGGATTCCCGACCAAGTATTGAGTGCATAACTGAACATAATTATTTGAAGGTTGACTTTTTTTGTATTAAAAACACTTTTCTTTTATTGGTCGGATGAAATATGCTAATTTTTTTGAGATAGGGATTTTGGGTTTTCATGAGCTGTATGCCACAATCATCAATATTAAAACAATAAAACTTCAGTTGTGTGTAATGAATCTAAAATATATGAAAGTCTAATGTTTATCAGTACATTACAGAAAATAATGAACTTTATCACAATATGCTAATTTTTTGAGAAGGACCTGTATTCTATGTCATGTAATATAAACACTAAACACCAATAAAGTCATTATCTTAATCAAATTTGTCAGATTAAGAAAGGTTTTGGAGTGACTTTTTTATGGAAAATTCAAGTGGCAGCACTGTACTTAATGTTGAGGTAGAAAGCTGCCAAAAAAAGTAAGTGGTAAAATATGTATAACAAAATACATGTACTGTATAACAATAGTCTTCCCACTTTACAACAATTATCCATTGTCACTGGTTCAATGATTTTGTAAATTTCTTCTGTTCAATTATAATTGCAAGTGTTACTGATAAAATAATCTAATGTTAATCTTAGTTCTTAAGAATAGTTAAGATGACACTTCCAGATGTAGCTTTTTGATATATTTGGAACAATTAATTGTGTAGTTTAAAATGTTTAAAAGACTTTCTATAACCGGCACTGGTGGCTCAGTGGTAGGTGTTTCGCCTACCATGCGGAAGGCCCGGGTTCGATTCCCAGCCATTGGATGCAGTGCCGGTCCCAAGCCCGGATAAAATGGGAGGGTTGCGTCAGGAAGGGCATCCGGGGTAAAAACTGTGCCAAGTTGTAGTGCGGACTGGATATTCCGCTGTGGCGACCCCTTGTCGGGAGCAGCCGAAAGACCAACAACAACAACAACAAAAGACTTTCTATAACCAATATAGCCATCCAACTTTAGAAAATTTCCATTCACATTTTTCCAGGGAATGTTATTAGCCCCACCCCTAAACAGAACTACCCTGTACTGTAAGGCATGATTCTTCTTGGTGTATGTGTAATTCCTACAGAAATACAGGCACTGGCTCCTGAACTTAGGTTCCTAGGGAACACCATGTCCTCTGGTTTAGTACCATTGGCGGCTTTGGAGAAAGGTAGTGTGAGTTGACTGATATTTATTAGCCATATACTGCACATACTGTATAGCCTAGTTACTTTTTTCCAGTAGTCATACAGTGACTCCTCCTACAACCTCCTGAGACCCAGAACCTAATATTATGTGTCTTGTAATTTCCACATACTGTTTCACTTTATTAGAGCCTGATTACTGTTTAACTTTATCAATGACTTCAAACAGAAGAAGTTTGGCAAACAGGTAACACACAACAGTCTTACAGGGACATGCATATAATGTGGCCTGGAAAATGTGTGATATGAGGACATAGAGCCTCAGGAAAATAATGTAAAGAAAATAAGATTTAGTCTGAATAATTAGTTTAGTCAGAGCTTATTATCTAAGTTAAAGTTTTTTTTTTTTTCACTTGTAGGCAGCACAGTGGCTTTGTCACTTTGCACCTACAAACAAACTGTGCGTGTGAGGGGAGTTTGCATGTTCTCCCTGTGCTTGGTGGGTTTCCAAAGACATGCAGATTAGACTAATTGGCATTCCTAAATTACCCGTAGGTTGTGAATGAACGTGTACTGTATATGTGTGTGTGCCCTGCGATGGATTGCTCCAGCCTAAAATCAACAAGTAGTGAACAGCATGCTACTATTGTTGTGTAATTCTAACTCAGCCGTGTAATTCTGTACAGATCCTTAATGGAGAACAAAAAAAAAATCAGAATGGCGTCTCTCTGAAAATGACTGCTCCAGCCTGACCCCACCTCTAGGAACTGGTCCAGAATTGCTATCTAACACACCCAGTTCATGCCAGAAAGTATTAATCAACTAAATAAAAGTGATAATGAACTGATTAGTTGACTAAGGTGTGACAGGACACTTAGTCACTCAAGAAACCGGATTAAGAACCGGTTCTGGTGGGGAAAAGGCAAATGCCTGTCAAACTTGTTGTGCAGTTTATCTGCCCCTCAGGCAGCAGAGGGCTCCAAAAACCACCAACTTCTCCCTAAATGTACGGCGGACACTTTAATTTAGATCGCAAACGTTTTAGACTACACAACAAAACTTTTAATAGACTTAATATTCATATATAAAGTACTAATCTGTAGAAAACTCTGGAAGTATCACTTTTTTTATAAATACATTTTTTTTAAAAAACAGTTTTTCACAGTGCATCTTGTTTGTTCTACAGTTTAGTCTCAGCTTCTGTTCAGTTTCCAGACGATGACGCTACCCAACAAAATCCCACAGATGAAGGCCACTGCAAGTTCAGCAGATGGGATGATGTTGAAGGAGGAAGCAGAGATGCGCTCGATGGAGAACCGGGTCATCTCTGAAATGCTGCTGATCTGTATGGAGAATCGTGCGGGGAAAAGAACAAAGATTAAAACTGTGTATCATACATTTTCATCATCTTGTTTCCTTACTGCCCCATTTATCAGTAAGATGTTATAAAGTTCTCTGCTCCAGCACCCACTTAGTGGCGTAAACTTCCCCTGGCTGTTAAAACAGCTGAGTCACTGATCGGCCTCAAATGATGACCAGGGATTTCACGTTATAGCATTCTTAGCTCATACACTATTTGTTTTATATTGATAATATGTACAGTGTGAGAGCCGTCAGTGACGTTCTAAAACCCTCCCTGGATAAGAGTGTATTAAAAACATCTTAGCCCATCAACCTTGAAAATATCCTGAATACGATTACACTGCCTGGCCATAAATAAATCAGTTTCAGAAATGTTAAAATATTGCCCTTTGTATCAAGCAAAGAAATTTACTATGGAGATTTAAAATTGCCAGAAGTGTGTTAAGAACTGTCTAACAGATTATTAAAACCTGGAAGGGTAGTGCCGAGCCTTAATGGAAGGAATGTGGTTGGAAAAAATGGATCTTACAGAATTCAAGTACATGATCGGGATTAAACAGCTGTGTATCCAGAATAAAACCATTTAGTTAGTGAGATTAAACAGAAAGAAAAAAAAATCTTCAATTTTCTACGGAGCATAAAGATTGGACTTTGGACTGATGGAAAAATGTCATGAGGTCTGATGAGTCCAGACTGATCCTATTCTAGAGCAATAAATAACTGTGTTGGGGTGAGAAGGGAAGCGCATACAATAAGCATGTTGCAATAAGGAAACTATATCAGTATTAAACTTTTTTTAAACAAGTTACTAATTTCACATGTAAAATAGTCTCTTCCCTTGAAAATTAAATGAGCTTTTTTATTGTTATTTCTAGAAAGAAGCAAATTATCTAGCAATTGGAAATAATATTTAAAGACTGTAATTGAGTAAAAACATGTAAAAAAACAAAAAAAAATTTATAATAATGAAACAGGTGGAATACTCTTCTATTATATTGATAGATTTTCATCTGAATGACTGTTGGAAGTCATATCTTCTTACCCATCCCCCCATGTTGCGAATCCAGACCAATAGCTTCGTCCTGAAGAAATCCAAACAGGCATCCAGTAGTTCTGAGAACACCCTGGGCAAGTTAGCCAGTAACATCTACTCAAAAAGGAACGAAGAAACACAAGTTATGCATATACAATGCACGCACACACTAGAAACATCATCATCACAACAGTATTTTCAGGACCTTTATACCCAGCCTTCCTACTGCGTAGTACAGCACAATGATTCTTCCCCAGTTGATCTGTCCATCATTGAACACGCCCTCCACAAGCCTCGAAAAGATGTTCTTATCACATAGGCTTGCTAGTCCATCAATCTGACTGAGGGGTGAAGAGATAAATAGAGGAAAAGAAATAGATGAATGTAAACATTGACATTCTCAATATACATGTTGTACTGTACGTAAGGAATAAAACACTTATCAATGATGAATCAACCTGAAATTTAGTACTTTCATACGTCAACACATCCTAACGTGTTTAATTCTTTACTTAAAGTTCACCTAAAGTGAGCTAAATAAAATCGCATATTTTTACCAGCTTGCATATCAATCAGGTGAGTTTAATTTAGTTTTTTTAAATACAATGTGCATTCAAGTCAAACCAAGATGTTTGACTTTGCAGAATAACAGAACACGAGTTATGAGAGTACAAACTCCATTTATTTCTCTATACAATCCCCTGCTACACCAACACCATTAAGGGAGAAAGTGTTCTCAGTATGCTGGAATGATGATCTGCACTCCTTTAATGGCCCAAACATGTGGAGATGGCTTGGAGCAAGGTCAGGACTATATGAAGGATGTGGTGATAACTCCGACGTCCTGTAATGTTCAAGTGGTGTTGGTGAATGATTGTGTTTACAGTTCCCACAGACAGATGTGTCACTTACGCAAGTTGGCAACAAGTTATCCATTGATCTTTAAAGCATAAAGGCGTTCTTCAGGAGAACGACGGCAGTGGACTCAGGACAACCTCAACCAGGTTCATCGTTCACAGACATACGGCCTTATTTAACACTCAGGTTGGGTTTGTTTGTGGCTCACACTCAATGTTCCTGGTCACTTTTGACCACAGCATTTTATTTCATTATAAATTCACAACAATACACATGTTATCATATAATGTTGTATTAGATTAGATTTTTATCAACTTCAGCTCTTATTGAATCATTTACTCATTTACCTGAACTCATCTCTTCACAATGGATCATCTGCCTCCATCTAACCCTATCCTCTGCATCCTCTTCTCTCACCCCAACTAACTTCATGTCCTCTCTCATTACATCCATAAATCTCCTCTTTGGTCTTCCTCTAGACCTCCTGCCTGGCAGTTCCAACCTCAGCATCCTTCTACCGATATATTCACCATCTCTCCTCTGAACATGTCCAAACCACCTCAATCTGGCCTCTCTGACTTTATCTCCAAAACATCTCACATGGGTTGTCCCTCTGATGAACTCATTCTTGATCCTATCCATCCTTGTCACTCACAAGGAGAACCTCAACATCTTCAGCTCTGCTACCTCCAACTCTGCCTCCTGTCTTTTCTTCAGTGCCACTGTCTCTAAGCCGTAGAGCATCGCTGGTCTCACCACTGTCCTGTACACCTTTCCTTACATTCTTGCTGATACTCTTTTATCACATAACACTTCTACACTTTTCTCCACCCATTCCAACCTGCCTCTATCTGCCTCTTCACCTCCTTTCCACACTCTCCGTTGCTCTGGACCGTTGACCCTAAGTAATTAAAGTCCTGACCCTTCTTTACCTCTGCTCCCTGTAGCCTTACTGTTCCACTTAGGTTCCTCTCATTCACAGTCTCAGTCTTGCTATGGCTAACCTTCATTCCTCTGCTTTCCAGAGCATACCTCCATCCTTCTAGATTTTCCTCCACCTGTTCCTTGCTCTCACTACAAAGCACAATGTCTTTGTATCTGCAAACATCATGGAGACTCCTGTCTAACCTCATCTGTCATTCTGTCCATCACCATAGCAAACAAGAAGGGGCCCAGTGCCGATCCTTGATGCAGACCCACCTCCACCTTGAACTCTTCTGTCACACCTACAGCACATCTCACCACTTACCCATTCATTTTCAATCATTCAATTACCAGTCAATTCTGACCAGGAACACCATGGGTGTATAAAAGTTCCAGAAAACACAAAAAATTTTATTAAAATATCTGAAAGGTATTTTGTGTGGTCAAATGCCATGTGTGAACATAGTCATTAAAATTCATGAGAAATAGACAGAATTTACTGCACTTTTTTAGAGAGTAAATCGGTCAGATTTAACCAGAAAACAGCACGAGGGTTAAAACCTTTGCACAGTTCAAATGATTTACTGCAGCTAAGATTCTTAACACCGAACTGTGCTTAAAGTCTTCTGTATCGGTTTAATGCGTTTTTTAACAGAAATTTCATCCCAGTTTAACTTGAATGCTCGTTGTGAAAGGCACAATATTTCCAAGCAATTCAGTTATATTCTCTAAAAGACACAATCACCAATTAAGAGACACTTACTTGTTAAAGGTTTGATCTCGATTAAGTTGGTCACCGATCACTTTAACCGACTGAGCCAGCTGATCCAAGAGCTTCTGATGCTGTGGATTGTCCAAAGGCTGAACCTCTGGGAGGGATGGAGTACAAACATTTCCTCCAACAGGAACATTCACAAACTGATCCTGAACCACCCTGTATGAGAAAAAGAGTCAGATATTCCATGAAATATGTATGTTTCTACACAAAGCTGTCATTTGCCAAGATTAGCCTCGTCACTTTAAGTTAAGGGATCATTAGATAAGAGATAAAGAGTTTTGGAGCTGCACATGGTACTCTGACTGAAATGCGTTTCGTGTTTTACAACTGCACTTTCAACCTCAGAACATACAGTTACACGCAGGATTGATTTATGGTTATACTATCCAGTATCACCCAAATGAGCATGGGTTATCTTCGGAGTCTGGTATCTCTCAAGATTTCTTCTTCATGTTGTCTCGGGAATTTTAGAAAAGTTTCACCCTCACCACCTTTACCTCTGCCTTACTCAGTAGGGATAAGTTAAAAAATTTGCCAGAACTATAAATGTACAAATTTTTTAATTTTAGCCAGAACCTATTTATTTAAAGTTGTTTATTTGTTAAATAGTTGTTGATTGGACTTGGCAGGAGAACCATAATTTAGGGCCTTAATTCTCTGTGATAGATTCAACAAGGTGCAGGAAACCTTTGTTTTGTCAGCTGCGCACTGTTCCACCACATCCCAAAGGTGCTCCATTGGATTGAGTTCTGGTGACTGTGGAGGCCGTTTAAGTCCAGTGAACTCCTTGTAATGTTTGAGATGATTTGAGCTTCGTAACATGGCACGTTATCCTGTGGTCATAAAGGGATGGACGCAGTCAGCAGCAATACTTGCACTGGCATTTAAACCATTCTCAATTCGTGTGCCAAGAAAATCTCCTTCACAAAATTCCACAAGCCCGTACTGTTGAAAGAAGGCAGGTTGTATCCATAATTTCATACTGATTACACCAATACAGTGGCTTGCAAAAGTATTCGGCGCCCTTGAACTTTTCCACATTTTGTCACATTACAGCCACAAACATGAATCAGTTTTATTGGAATTCCATGTGAAAGACCAATACAAAGTGGTGTACACGTGAGAAGTGGAACGAAAATCATATATGATTCCATACATTTTTTACAAATAAATAACTGAAAAGTGGGGTGTGCGTAATTATTCAGCCCCCTTTGGTCTGGGGGCCGAATACTTTTGCAAGCCACTGTATATAGACTCTACCATCCGAATGCGTCAGCAGGAATCGAGAATAGAGGAAATGTTTTTTCCAAACTTCTGTTGCCTAATTTTGGTGAGCGCATGTGAATTGTAGCTTCAGTTTCCTGTTATATCTCACAGGAGCAGATCTGCTCAGCCGCTTCAAGATTCAACATGTTGTGTGTTCAGCATACCTCGGTTGTAACGAGCTGTTTTTTAAGTCACTGTTGCCTTTCTATCACCTCTGACCTCAACCAGGCATTTTCACCCAGAGAGCTGCCCTTATCAACTGCCCCTTATTTTCTCTTTTTTTACACCATTTACACCAGAGTTGCCATTGTAAACCCTAAAGATAGTTGTGCTTGAAAATCCCAGTAGATCAGCAATTTTGGAAATACTCAGATACTCAAATACTCACTTATGTCATATTTCTAATGCTAATTCTCAGTTTTGACCATGTCTACATGCCGAAAAGCGCAGAGTCGCTGCCTTGTCACTGGCTGATTGGATATTTGGACAGTTGAACAGGCATACCTAATGGCGTGCCCATTGAGTGTAAAAGAAAATCCAAAAATGAGCTCAGACACAGTTACCTAGTTACAGATCCACAGTGAAATTACACGGTTTTCAGAAAGCTTGGTAGCCACAACTTACTTGGAGCAATCACCCTTGATTTAATTCCATGATTTAGAGAGTTACTTAGATGATTAAAAACTCTGTTATAAAAGGAAACACATGCTTGAGGCAATGCAGGAAGTCATAGAGGAACTAAATAATTACAAAGAATTCAGCTAGCGAGTTTCACAATGACTCAACTCCAGCGAAGACCTCGGTTTTGGATCTTATCCACGCTTGCTTTTTAAACTCAAACCTATCAGCCTAAAGGGATCATTTTTACTTGTATTGACAAGATGCAAGTTCTGAGGTTTCCGTTAATTGATTGTTGAATAACTGTGGTCAAAACCTACAACCATGAACAGGAACACATCAGCAGAATTAGTAGAAGGAAGGAACTAAACTGAAATTACCTAGAAATCTATAACAGGAAGAAAAGCAATGCTGAGCAATAAGTGTTTGCAATCACAGTAGGGACACATAACTTATTATGGGATATAGTAACCTAAACAGAATTGTTCATAGGTGGCTTACATGCTGGTTAGGAATGGGAGCATTTACAGACATGTTTAGTGGGGGGGGTTATATGGGGTGTTAAGTTTGGTGCCATTTGTGTGTCAAGTATTGTTTTTAATGAGAATTTTACTGTAACTCAAACCATATAACTGGTGAAGATTTACCGTAACTATACACACAGACATTTGTTTAAGTCAAAACTAATGGCACCCTATAAAACAAGACATATAGTCTGTAGCTGACATGCTGGTACGTCTGAGCTGCATTAATAAAAGAATTTGATGACAGGTGTTTTTGAGCTTATAGTGTTTTGTAGTCACAAATAAATATTCAGCAAAAGCTGTGCCATGAACCTGCATGTGAACTCTTTATGGCTGGCTGATTAGCACGAATAAGGAGAAGGTGACTCAAACTTTGGTAAACATGGTCAGAGTTTTAAGTTTAAGTTCGTCCGATAAAATTGTAAGGACATAAATCTTTCATCGGTTTCTTTGTATCTTTAAAGAAAAATACAAACATAAGAGATAAAAGATACCTGGCGTACAAGTCTGAGAATTCATGTAGTTTAGTCTTTTTAGGTTTGAACCTAGTGAAACATTTTCTGTTATGCTTATAACCTAGAGCTTTTACATCACTGTCGTAATGAAGCTACAATTCTTTCCTGATTTTTTTTTTAGCTGATTTGAGTGTAGACTTTACTTAAGGTTAAATAAATAAATAAATAAGTTAGAAAGTTTACTTTCGCTTTCAGTTTAAACTGTACATTAAGCTGTAAGCTTTATAATATAAAAATCTACAGAACTATATTTTGTATTGATCTTCATTAAAAGATTAATAAAACTTAGACAGTCAGAATAACAGTAATGTAATAAGGAAGTGAAATGTGGATCTGACATGAGGAAATGAGATTTGTTTATGATATAGGGAAATAAACTCACCTGATCAGGAGGGCTTCTCCAATCTGGGCATCTGTAGGTGAAGGAAATAAACCATCCTTAGGCCATTAAGACTTCAACAAGGTTTACACCAAAATAATCATCAAGAAGAGAAAAAAAAACAGATGAATGACATGTACCTGGTGTTCCTTCTGTAGACATGGTCAAAGTTATGCTGGTATTTTGTTCTTTTTATCTTTCCCTTTGATGTGGAATTGGAATCAATGTTGCCAAAATAAAGAAGGTTCTAAATGATTGCTGCGCGAGCCAGTCTACCAAGTATCTCTAGCGCCGGTGTCGCGGAGCCATACAAACAGTGAATGAGCATGGTCACGTGATTCACCATCTACCGGAAATACGAGTTTTCCCAGCTGCTGCAGTCGAAGGTTACGCCTAAGTTCCTCATCGAAACACTACATATTCCTTGTCTTAGAAATCGAGGTTAATTTATGTGACAGAATTCATATTTCTGATGAACTGTAAAAATAGAACTTAAATAAACAACAAAAACAAAACAAGATTTCTATTTGACTAAACAGGAAGACACTGTTAAGGTTTAACTACCTACCAGATCAACTTTATACGTTGTTTTTTATTCATATAAAGTACTGATCCGAACGAAGTACTGAGGTTTAAATGTTACAAGAGAAAATAATCGAGAGATTTTGAGATTAATCTTCTTGGTGTAGTTACACAACCCGACCAGCAGATGTCGCCTGAACATAACTTTTTATTACCGTTGCTGTCCTTAAAAATACATGTTTAAAAAAAAGATAATTAGATTGCAAAGCCTTGTGCTCTAAGTCTCCAGGGATCCTGAATACAGGATAAAGTGGTGTAGAAGATGAGTGAGTAAATGAGGGTCCGTATGTACAGGGGTGAGAACGATTTATGTACAGAAGGTGCAGTAGGTAATCAATAAGACAACCTGCTCGGCCTATGGAAAGAACATCCCTCCCGTTCTATGTCTGGGTGACCCTTTCCTCCTAAAGCTGCAAAAATCAATACAATTATTTACATGTATTTTTATGTCAATGTATATTATTTAGTCATTTATATATTTGTCATAAAGTGGTGTGAAAAACTATTTGCCCCCTCCTGATTTCTTATTCTTTTTCATGTGTCACACAAAATGTTTCTGATCATCAAACACATTTAACTATTAGTCAAAGATAACACAAGTAAACACAAAATGCAGTTTTTAAAATGAGGGGTTTTATTATTTAGGAAGAAAAAATATCCAAACCTACATGGCCCTGTGTGAAAAAGTAATTGCCCCCTGAACCTAATAACTGGTTGGGCCACCCTTAGCAGCAATAACTGCAATCAAGCGTTTGCGATAACTTGCAACGAGTCTTTTACAGCGCTCTGGAGGAATTTTGGCCCACTCATCTTTGCAGAATTGTTGTAATTCAGCTTTATTTGAGGGTTTTCTAGCATGAACCGCCTTTTTAAGGTCATGCCACAACATCTCAATAGGATTCAGGTCAGGACTTTGACTAGGCCACTCCAAAGTCTTCATTTTGGAATTTAGGATTTGCTGGTGTGTTTTGGGTCATTGTCCTGCTGCAGCACCCAAGATCGCTTCAGCTTGAGTTGACGAACAGATGGCCGGACATTCTCCTTCAGGATTTTTTGGTAGACAGTAGAATTCATGGTTCCATATATCACAGCAAGCCTTCCAGGTTCTGAAGCAGCAAAACAACCCCAGACCATCACACTACCACCACCATATTTTACTGTTGGTATGATGTTCTTTTTCTGAAATGCTGTGTTACTTTTACGCCAGATGTAACGGGACACGCACCTTCCAAAAAGTTCCATTTTTTCTCTCGTCGGACCACAAGGTATTTTCCCAAAAGTCTTGGCAATCATTGAGATGTTTTTTAGCAAAATTGAGACGAGCCTTAATGTTCTTTTTGCTTAAAAGTGGTTTGCGCCTTGGAAATCTGCCATGCAGGCCGTTTTTGCCCAGTCTCTTTCTTATGGTGGAGTCGTGAACACTGACCTTAATTGAGGCAAGTGAGGCCTGCAGTTCTTTAGATGTTGTCCTGGGGTCTTTTGTGGCCTCTCGGATGAGTCGTCTCTGCGCTCTTGGGGTAATTTTGGTCGGTCGGCCACTCCTGGGAAGGTTCACCACTGTTCCATGTTTTTGCCATTTGTGGATAATGGCTCTCACTGTGGTTCGCTGGAGTCCCAAAGCTTTAGAAATGGCTTTATAACCTTTACCAGACTGATAGATCTCAATTACTTTTGTTCTCATTTGTTCCTGAATGTCTTTGGATCTTGGCATGATGTCTAGCTTTTGAGGTGCTTTTGGTCTACTTCTCTGTGTCAGGTAGCTCCTATTTAAGTGATTTCTTGATTGAAACAGGTGTGGCAGTAATCAGGCCTGGGGGTGACTACAGAAATTGAACTCAGGTGTGATAAACCACAGTTAAGTTATTTTTTAACAAGGGGGGCAATTACTTTTTCACACAGGGCCATGTAGATTTGGAGTTTTTTTCTCCCTAAATAATAAACCCCTCATTTAAAAACTGCATTTTGTGTTTACTTGTGTTATCTTTGACTAATAGTTAAATGTGTTTGATGATCAGAAACATTTTGTGTGACAAACATGCAAAAGAATTAGAAATCAGGAGGGGGGCAAATAGTTTTTCACACCACTTTATAAACATATTTATTTATGTCGTGCAATTATTACTTTTTCCTGATTTATTTTCTTTGTGTGCTTGCCTACTTTCCTAATAAAAATCATTCAGATTCTAAGGAGATCGTCAAAAGGATTGGGTTAAGAATTGGGTTAAGAACTGTCCAAGGTATTATTAAAACCTGGAAGGATAGTGATGAAACATCAACTTCAACACATGTAGTCGTGGATGTTATGACGGTGAGGATATGTGTATCTCAATATTTTGTGAAATTGTGCCCGTGTGGGTGTGTGAGTGTGTGTATGTGTGTGTGCCCTGCGATGGATTGGCACCCTGTCCAGGGTGTACCCCGCCTAGTGCCCGAAGTCTCCTGGGATAGGCTCCAGGTCCCCCGCGACCCTGAACACAGGATTAAGCGGTATAGAAAATGAATGAATGAATGAATGAATGTGCCCGTGTGTCTCTGTGTGTGACCAGTGCTCAGATAGGCATGTCACGTCGTTAGTTTTTAGGTCCAAAACTTTTTAGCGTGCCAGTTCCTCCTCCATTGGACAATCACTTGCCTTACCCTTCACTAATTGTTTGAACAGAGGGCCAGGAAGTCTACACTCAAAGTTTTAAGATCACTTGCAAATTTCTTTGTTTTTGTTTAGTGATTTATTTTCTACATTCTACAACAATACTGATGATTTCAAAACCTATAAAATAACACATATGGAATTAGGTAATTACGTAACAACAAGAAAAACAGCAGTTAGTTCTTATTTTAAGACACAGAGGTCGGCCTTTCTGTAATAGTTCTTGCAAGAACAGTATTGTCCAATTAACAGCAGCTCAGATTAGAGGCGTTATGAAGTCTTTACAGAGCAGAAGTAGCAGAAACATCTCAATATCAACTGTTCAAAGGAGATTAATGCAGTTTTTTGGACGCCTTCAGCAAAACTTTACAATGTAGAAAGAAATAAAAATCAGGAACCATCATGGAGTTAGAAAGTGTCCTAAAACTTTTGAACGGTAGAGTACTTCAACCCCTTCTATTCACACTGCCCCAACCATGCCAATGATCATTGAGTTTTTACTGAGATATACTTTGTATGATCCTTGGTTTGCTGTTTTGACTATGTTCATGGTTGTCCCCTTGGATACTGTACATCTGTCCTGTATGCTGATAGACTTTGTGTGTATGACAGTTCACATGTTTTTGACCTTGTTTCGATTTGCCCTTTCTGGACTGATTGTTTTTGCTCATTGGAAATACTTTCTGTAAATATCTGCTCGTATGACCCCGATTCCAAAAGACTACGGGATTCTATGGAAAACGGCAATAGAACTAAAAAGGAGTTATCTGTAAAATATCTTCATGTTGTACTACTGTATATTGAAAACTCTACAACTCATGTAATGATTTACAATGTAGAGTTAATTGTTTGCACTTACTGTATGTCAAACCTGACAGCTGCAACATTCTCCAGAAATAATTGGGACAGGGCCAATGTCAGATTAATAGCAATGTGACAAGTAGAATTTACAAGGTGACGAGAGACAAGTGCTGTTAAACACATAAAGCATTCATGTATATATTATTCATTTATCACTCTTTTTTTTTTTTTCCCTATTGCAGCCCGACCGTTCAAGCTGTAACAGCAGTGGAAAAAATCATGAATGAACACGGGGATCACTTAAACACCGGTGAGGTTGTACCATACAAAATTAACAATACGAATCACAGCTATATGAATACCTAGTTTTGTTACCTGCTTTAAAAAACGTTTTGAAATATTTGATGTTACAACATTTATAGTTTTATATTAAGTCCATGGGTCCTGTGTGGTAGAGACCTATAGAGACTCAATAAACTAATTGTACCCAGTAAACACTTATCGTCGTAGATCTGTGCCACCAAAGCTGTCATTTATCAAGAATGAGCAAAAAAGTAATGAGACAAAATAACAAATGAAACAGATCACCCTCTCTACAGTTTTGGTTTAATGGAAACTTAATCTAAGAGGAATTAGACAGAGAGGTTGCTTAGCATGCAAGAGGTAGCAGGATCACTGTCTGCATTCTCCAAAGGACATTCCTGGAATTTCATTCGGGGTGAATGACATATCTATCGAATATCAAAAAGTTTACTTATGGGTAAAATAAAAACAATGAGATCATTCATTCATTCATTCATCTTCTATACCGCTTAATCCTGTGTTCAGGGTCGCGGGGGAGCTGGAGCCTATCCCAGAAGACTTCGGGCACTAGGCGGGGTACACCCTGGACAGGGTGCCAATCCATACAATGAGATAATAAAATATACATTTCCTGATCAAAAGAAAAAGCACAGCAAAGCAAATGACTCTTAGTCAGTGCAGCCAGAGAGAGCAACATATAAGAAGTAATTCTGTCTACTTGTGTGGTGCATAGTGTCTCTTATATACAGTACTTTAAGTTACACAGCTGTTATCTTCACCTGCAGTTTACAAGTAGGGAATATTTCACCCTATTCACTATAGCAATGCATAAAGATCAAAGCATTTCCCCATTGCAGACATGCTGGGTTTCATTTTCACACATGAGGAAATGATGCGTGCATATTGTTCATCTCTTCAATCGGAATATCATCACACAACTTTATGAGCGTGGGCAGGACTTCACACTGTGCCTGAATCTTTCTCCACTTCCTCTTTCTTTGAAACACTGTTGGCAAAGATTGGTTTAAAGATTGGCAGTGACTCGGCTGTACGGACATCTAGAGGAAGTTCAATCTACCAGCTAGAAGCCGAGAACGTGCCTTGATGCATGTTTTCATTAATCCGTGAGAGATAGTGGGACCAGTTAAGCAGTGCTGGAGGATCAGAGGGAGTGTGGTGCAGTGTGGGGTGTCATAAGTAAGCCATTTTAGCTTTGTAGGCAAGCCACAGTGTTTTGAATTTGATGCAGGCAGCAACAGGAAGTAAGTGAAGGAAGCTATTAATTGGGGTGTGGAGAGAAGTGGGAGAACTTAGGAAGGTTGAAAACAAGTCAAGCAGTTGCAATCTGGATCAGCTGTAGTGGGCAAATGGTACACAGGGGCAGACCTGCCAGGAGTGCGTTGCAGTAATGCAGACCAGTCGCAAAATAATAATGGACTGAACAGGCACCTGTGTGGAGAGAAATTAATGATGATATAAAAAAAGAGTTAAGCTAGAGCATGGAAGTTTAGCAATGTAAGTGGACAAGGACAGTTGATTGTCCAGGGTTACCTTGTGGTCAGGTTGTGGTCAGTTGTGGTCAGTGACTGATGGTGTATAGTTATGGCTAACCTGTGAATATCAGCAATTCTCCTCCTTAAACTCGCTCAGATTTTTACTCTTGTCCATTTTTCCTGCTTTTTTCTTTTTGAGGTCTTTTGAGTGGCACACACACTTCAAGAACGGAAGAACATCACTGGAAGACGACGGGAGATCAGGGAGACCCTTCACAGAGCTCATCCCCTGAAAATGTTGCAACCATTCGACAACTTGTGCGTGAAGATTGTCGGAGAACAATCCACATCATTGCTGTCATTGTCTGTATGTCATACGGAACAGTCCGGGCAATCCTCACGTGTGATTTTAACATGTGCCGTGTTGCTGACAAGTTCGTCCACAGGCTGCTGATCCAGGATCAGAAAGAACATTGTGTCAAGAACTCTTAGTATGATCTCAGCGTGCCATGGATGATTCTTCATATTGAAGATCATTACCAGTGATAAAACTTTGTGTATGAGTACGTCCCTGAGTCAAAGCAACAGTCTTCACAGTGGAAGAGCCAAGGCAAGGCAGGTTCACAGACCGACCAAGTGCATGCTCATCGTATTTTTCTTTCGACATTTGCGGCATAGTGCATTTGTCCCCAGGGGCCAGACTGTGAATAGGGAATTCTACTGCCAGGTTTTAAGATGTCTGAAGGAGGACGTATGGTGAAAGCGGCCGGACTGTGGCGCACAAATCACAAAACTTTTTGATATTCCTTGGAGATCTCACCCCTACCGGAGTGCCACTGAAACTAGATAATAAATGTTATTCACTTCACCAGTCTGTGGTTTTAATTTTATGGCTGATTTGTGTTGTGTGTGTATACACACAGTTCAAGAATGTTGAAATGTTGAATGTTACAATTTCCCTTTGGGATTAATAAAGTAATATATCTACTTTATCTATCTATCTACCTACCTACCTAATAAAATTAATTATTGTGAAAGCTGTTAACGTTTACACACCGCGCCGCCAGATGGCGCTAGTATGGTCATACTCACTTCCGGTATAGAGGTGATATTTCTGCGTCGTCTTCTTTTCCTTTTTTGTTATTGTATCTTACAGTCAATTAACGCGTACGTGTTTAAACATTACGTTTACAGTACATTTATATATTTTTTAAATAATATAATGTTTTTCTAATGTAAATCTTCGAATAGAACATATTCGCTTTGTTAGTTTAATTTCTTTCCGACCGGTTTTCCGTCAAGCCCCCGCCTTCTACGCTGTGATTCGGCAAGCTCGCACGCCTTTAAAGCACTGTCCAATCCTGGAAGACGACGCGTTACGATGGTAGCCAATCCCCGTGTTGGGTGGGTGTGGCTTGTCGGAATACGGGTGGGGAGGAGCAAACCGTGTCCGCATGTCGGTCTCGTGGGTTTATTTACAGCTGAGCCCAGTTTATTGCTCAGTGTGGACATGTCTCGACATGTCCTCGGAATATAATCTGAAATAAACAACAATACGATCCGGAATTGATGTTGGTGTCCGCTTCATTGAGATTAAAGGTTTAGAGATTAAGAGTTTGTTTTAGGTTAGAAATCCAGCATGGAGGTGGAGAGAGACTTCATACTCACACCTCCACCTAAAACTGTGCGCTTTGGGGACACTGTGGTCAACACTCTGGCCAAACTCAAACAGGTGAGAGATCTCAGGCTCTGTCTTCAGGCTGGACAGTAGAACCACAGTATGGATTTGTTTCTGGACTAAAACAACAGATGGTGATGTGTGTTTTTGTGTCTTTTTGTCCTCAAGGGAGACACAAGTGACTATGAGATGATGAAACATCAACTCTCAGACCCTGACATTAAGGTAAGTCTGTTGATCTACACCAGAGAGTTACGTTAGTGATGTCAGGTTCGACAGCAAAGTCATCCTGGATCATCACACAAAGGAATCCAGGAACTACAAGTGGTGTTCAGGTCAAACCAGGACTTTTGATTACTGCGCAGAATAACAGAACACAGGTATTGTTGGTGGCGTTGTTGGTTAGCACCTGCATCTCTAAAGTCCGGGTTCGATTCCCACCTGACTGAGTTTGCATGTCCCCATGCTTGGTCGGTTTTCTCCCACAGTCCAAACACAGGCTAATTGGCGTTTCCAAATCGTCCATAGTATGTGCACGAGTGTGTTTGTGTACACTCATCCAGTCCCTAAGTCTCCAGGTCTCCACAACTCGGTATACAGAATAAAGTGTGTAAGCTGTTAGTCTTTCGGCTGCTCCTGACGAGGGGTCACCACCACGAACTATGCAATCTGACATAACCCTAATATTTTATCTGGACTTGGGGCCAGTGCTGCATCCAATGACTGGGATTTGGGCATTGGGTGGGAATTGAACATGTGCCATCTGCATGGCAGGCGAGAAACTTACTGAATTACCAATAACAGAACATAGTTATGAGAGTAAAAACCCTCATCTACATGTCTGCTGTTGTTGGTCTCTCGGCTGGTCCCAGCAAGGGGTCGCCACAACGGAAAATCCAGTCCGCACAACAACTTGGCACAGGTTTTACATCGGATGCGCTTCCTGACACAATCCAGTGGCTGGGGGGTTTGTGCACTGGCTGGGAATCGAACCCGGGCCTTCCGCATGGCAGTCGAAACACCTACCACTGAGCCACCAGTGCCCTATTCTCATCTATATGTCTATCTATATAAAATCCAGTTTGGTTGGTGTTTGCACATGTATTTCCTTCACAAACGTTCCTCACTGAATGCAACAGTAGGCAGCAGCATCATCAACTGTTAAGTCATACAGTGACGTATCACAGGGGTTCCCCAGGACTGTAATAGTAGGCAGCAGCTTTTTAAAAACTGTCAGCATTTAATACATGAAAGTAAATGTGATGATGATGGTGAAAAATCAGAAGGAGGAAGTATTAATTGCGAGGATAAGAATTGGACATAGCAAACTTAATAGCTCTCTATTTATAGTAGGTGAACACCCACCGGGATCCTGGAGCATGTTCTCCACTCGTGCAGGAAATATTTCCAGGAGAGTCCAGATATGGTGGCACAGCTCCAAGAACTATGGAGAGTAGAAAGTCAGTGTTGAGGGAAGGAAGCTTTTAAGGTTGTTTTTGGGGAAAGACTGGACTGTTATCAGCCAAATGAGGATGGGACAAACTTAACATTTTGATTCATACACATTCACATTTCATACAAAATTCCATAATTTCTTTTGATTGTGTAACAATGACGATTGTTAAAAGCACTATATTGAATTAGCACAGATAATTGAATTGAAATTGGACTGGAAAGTCATCTTTAAAAGAGAGGGAAGCTGAGTAGAGAGAGAGAGGGGTCTTTCTGTGATGTAACTTGTAAAACACCAACTAGATGTTGAGTGGTACCTAGAGAGAAACGTGTTGAGAAGAGTGTGTGGAAGTGCCAGATGAAGAGTTCAATACACAGAGCAAGGGAAGGAAGCGTTAGATGTTTTAAGGAAGGCTGGACTGGAAAATCAGTTTTAAGAAGCTGGGAAGATGAGGGAGAATAAGACCAACCTACTAGATTTTAACCACCGCTAAACAACGAAGAAGCGATAAAGTGGCCGCTCCTTGAACCATTTCATCCACAGACAGATTCAGATTGTTGCAAGTGTCAGAAACAGCAGAGCAATAAGAGTCGCACCTCACTCAGTAACGAATACGATAGGCATGTTAAAGGGCTGCTGAAACGACAGAGCAGCCTGAAGAACGTCTACGGAGAAAACGGATACGTCAACCCGAGCACATACCCACTGAAACCAAAAACCCTCTGCTACGCTTATCCTAGCGTCTCACTAGAGCTTGGATGTCATCAAGGAAGAAAGTTTTCTCAGTACACCAGAACCATGATCAGACTGCCTGCTTCACATCTTGAACACTGGCCTCTTAGGAACATCTTCCTAGAACGAGGTCAGGATGAGTTGCAAGTGGTGTGATGTGATGTGCAAGTGGTGCAGTGGGCAGTATGAAGCTGTGGTGATTGTTGGTGAACAATACAGGCGGATATATATTTTTTTTGCTTCCTTGAAGGCATTATGTAGTTTTCATTGTTCATGAATGATGGCAAGTTTGTCCCCAAAAAATGACTGGCCATAACAATTCTGCAGATAGACTTGCTTTTACGCACCTGTTTATGAGATAACAAATCCTGGTTTGACTTGAACACCCATTGTAAATGCTCTCCTCAACCAGATGTTTATCATAGACATTTGTACAATAACAAGTTTCGTTTAGCAACTCTGTTGGTTGGCAAATATTTATATTTAAACATGTATAATTATATTGTATTGTTATTCTGAGAAATAATGGGTTCTGAGTTTTCTCAGATCACTTATCATCTTTTATGAAAAAAATAAAGAAATATATATACATGACTCAAGTGTGTGCTAAATAAAATAAAAAAATCAACAATTTGGTGAACTGATAAAGCTGAGTTACTGTCGCCATTCAGAAGATTAATTCCCTGTAACATCACACCTTGAAGTGTTTGCCAACCATTTAATTTCAATACTTTTGTTATCCATGTATTGGTAGATTTAAAGGCGTGGAGGTGATCTCATAACATCAATCGCAACTTGTCATGTTACAGACAACGTTCTGCCACTGGAGACTCCATCTCTAAATGTCCTCACAATAAAATCTACCTCATGGAAAATGTCACCAGATCAAAGATTATTTGTTTGTCTTTTGTTAAATAAAAGACGATGAGAACGAGCGTCTGAGATTTGCTGCTGTTAAAGAAAATGAACCAACACCTTCTGACCAATCAGAGTTCGACAGCGCTCTGGCATGTCATACACACGTGGTTAACGTAATAAACGTGCTGTTGACTTTCTCCCGACAGGACGCTCAGATCATCAACTGGCTGCAGGAGTTCAGGTCGTGCGTCACGCAACTCGGGAAAGAACACGAACAGCTGATCTACATGGTTCTGGTAAGGCGGGTCACCACGACGAGGGGAAGGTGTAACACGTTTTTACACGTTTAAATTCTAACACGCTTCTTAACACATCTTAGGATGTCCTGCTTAACTTATTGCTGGCACGGTTTGTACAGAGACACTTTTCAATATAGTATCAAATATGATATTTGATCAAAGTTTGTTTGATATCTGCAATGAAATTCTATTGGTTTAATTGTTATTATTATAACCTTTGAAAATTAGTCCCGCCTCCTAAATGATGAAAATGCGATTTGGGTTGTGATGACCTGTTTTTTTTTTTTTTTTTTAAGTTTAGTGTTTTAATTGACAAAAATGGCTTCTTATGAATTTTAAAGCCTTTTTACTTGTTTGTTTCTATTCTGCAATTTGTTTTTGTTAGATTTTTCTTTAACTATTATGAACAGTTTTTTTTACGCACTAAATATATAGAGCAAAAATAATTATGCGAAAAAACTGTTAAGTGTTTATTATTTTTGTTTATTTTTATATAACGTTAAATGCATAGTACGTCATAAAATCTACTGATTTGTTTTGTCTTGTTAGTTTTTATGTATTTGTTTTTTTTCTTATATAAAAATAAAATCTATCTGTCTACATACACATATGCATCCACACATGTTGTGTGTTTCCTGTCAGAGGCTGCCGTGGCTCGGGCGGAGTCCTGCGGTGGTGGACGAATACCTGGCGTTCCTCAGCAACCTCATCTCCGCCCAGACCGTGTACCTGAGGTCGTGTCTCAAAACGCTCGTCTCTAATTTCACACCCAGTGAGTCTCTTTCCCCTCCTCCTTTTCCAACACCGTGTGCTTCTAGTCGGATTAAACACTCGTGTGAGCAGACGTGCTGATGTTTCATCGTCTCTTACAGGAAGAGTGAAAATCCAGGAAGGGAACGTGGACATATCGGATTCGGATGATGACGATGAGAGTGAGTGTGCGAGCTTTAAGTTTCAAAGTCAGCTTCAGAATTGTTGGCACCCATCATGAACAAGGATGAATGACACACATTAAAAAAATGTTTATTTTAACTTTCAAACCAATTTCAAACCAAGCCTCTAGAGACAGTGTTGTGATCTGAGGTTGCTTCAGTTTCTCAGGTCGAGACTCAGCAATGTTATGTGGCAATAACATGAAGTCAGCTGACCACCTGAATGTCCAGTAGTTTTTCCTCTGAGTGTGAAAATCATTTTATACATGAACTGGACATCAGTCCTGACCTTAACCACAGTGAGAGTCTTTGAGATGATTTTAAGGAGTGTTTCGACTGTCCTGTCATAAATGTAAGATAAGGTCTTGTCCTGAAATAAAAGCCACACTAAACATAAATAAATGTTACGACATTGCATAAGGGTCATAAAACAAAGCCACAGTGAATGCATGTTGTAATCAAGGCTAAAGTTGATCCAGGGAAATATTGAAGTGTGTAACTTGTTTTTTTTCTTTTTTGGTTCTCGTTATTATTGAGATGATCAATTCTGTTACTCAACAGTTTCCACATAAATAATTCAACAAGTTTCTACTTAGTAATAATTTTGTACAGAAGTGTCACGGCAACGATTTAGAAAAATCCTCTGTCTTAAACAGCTCTCTCCGATTTATTCAGATCTGCCCAGGATATTCGACCACTGTCACCAGGCCTTGCAGATGATCTCAAGATACGTCCCATCGTAAGTTACCGAAAAAATATCTTTCTTCTCTTCTTTTTCATCTTATTATCGTTCGAGTCATCAGGCACGAGGTGTACGTGGAGCATCTGATAGTGGAACATAGTTTAGGGAAGGAGCACAACACTTCAGATCAGGATGTGCTGTTGGGTTTTGTACATTTGTTCATTCTGCATGTGGAAGATGCAAATGCTAGTGATGGATACACGTCGTTTAACATCCGTAATCACCGCAGAACTCCAGCATTAAATGAGATTTGTAACCTGGTGATTTTTTTGTTATCTTCTCATCTTTTGTGTTGATTTATTTATGTATTTCTGTTGTTGTTGTTGTTTTTTTCTCTGTAGTACCAGCCGGTTCCTGATGCCGATCCTCAGCGACAACTTCCCTTTTATACAAAAATCTTCCAGAATACTGGTACCTCCTGGTTTTATCTCTTACTACAGGAGCAGCAGCTTTGGTTTAGATTAGATTAGAATTTTTAATTTGAATGTATTAAAATTTTTGGTTAATAAGAAAGTTGTCTTTCGTTAGAGTTAAAATTCAATTTAAGACATTTCTGACTGTTTTGACATTGATTTGAGTTTAACATGAGCTCATTTCAGTTTGACTTTACTTTAAGTTATTTAAAGAGTTGGAGTTAAATTAACTTTAGTTTAACTTAAATTTTTTTAGTGTAATTTTAGTTGAATTTGTCTTTAGTTTGATGTTGACATAAATGAGCTCTAATCTCAATTTGACTTTTTAAGTACATTTAATGAATTAAAATTATTTAATTTATCAGGATTTGACTTGTTTGAGTTAAACAGATTTGAGTTCACCTAAGTTTTTTAATTAAACCTAAATTTTTGTTTACCTAAATTTTAGACTAGTTTGTGTTTGTCCAATTTTTAAGTTCATCTAAATATTTTTGAGTTAGTTAAACTAAAGTGTGATATTAATTAAATTTAACTAAATTTTATTTATATTTAGTTAGAGTTTATCCAAGAACTGTTATGTTGACTTTAGTTTAGACTTTTTTCTTTAATTTTTATTAGTCAAGCTGTTAAAAATATTTTATCTACTATTTATTATTTTATCTCTCGTGGCTGTGAGTTTAAGGATCTGAATTTATCTAACGTGTGTGTGTGTGTGTATTTTTCAGGAATGTTACGTCCATAACCTGCTCCGGATCACCGTCTATGTGCCGGCTCTGAGACGGGACGTGCTGGAGCTCATTATCAGCAAGATGCTCACTCTGGATGTACGGCATTCGTGTTCTCATTCTTTAATTTTTTTTGCTGAAGAAACAAAATTCTGCCTTTAGTAAATAAATGCCTTTTTTCTTTTATTTATTCAAAATTTGATCTTTACAAACTTATCCTAAATTTAACTTTGAATTTGAAGGAGTATTCGAATGCAGTTTGGGGGTCAGTAAGGGGGTCAAAGGGATAATTTGTTGTTGTTGTTGTTGTTGTAGGTGAGCGCCCCGCGCAGTGAGATCGAGGAAATGGAGAGTTTGAGAGAACAGAGCCACGGAGCAGGGACTCAGGACGACTGCCTGTTCAACATGGTGAGCTTCTACATGACAGACCAAAGTCTTTGTAAAGAAGTAAACACAACATGTTGGGTACAGAGCTCCCATTGTGGCAATTAACACTAGGGCTGCACAATATATCGAAAAAATATCGTTATCGCGATAATGGCATGCGCGATAACCATATCGCAAAGAGTTGCGATAAATAATTTATGTGCCAAGCATTTGTGTGTCCAAATTTTACCAATCAGATGGGCCCTTACTATGTTTATACCTGCTTATATCTTTATATATATATATATATATATATATATATATATATATATATATATATATATATATATATATACTTCATTCTGTCGCGAACTAACTCGGGATGATCAGAAGACTTAGCGATTAGCCGTTAGCTCTTTGTAGCGTGGATGGTAAACCCAAACGCGGAAGCAAGCAAGTAGGCAGGATAACCACGCAAATTAGTCTAAGGACTCTCACAGAAGGGGAGCAAGGGAAAAACACACATTTAACCCGCGTCCTATAAACACACACTCGAATCAGAAAGTAAACAATCTGAACCGACATGCATGAACTCAGTGACTAAGCTCTATGTGGTGGTTTGTTTACTCCTCTTATACTTCCGGGTTTGTGCCCGCATCACTTCCGGGTCCTAGTGCCGGTCGCGGAGCGAGTGTGTGAGACAAATAGTATTTTTTTAATTTAATTTTTGTTTAATAATTATTTTTATTTAAAAAAACAGGCAAGCCAAAGAGAATATTTAGTTTAAAAGATGCTCTTGTTTTAAGACACTATTGATGAGTGTATGGTTCCACGTAAATAAAAAGTAATGTTTGAAAGTAATTCATATTGTGTTGGCAGGTTTATAGTAACAGCAAACCAGAAGTCAGAATATCTGCTGAGGGGTTTAAGTCATTCATAGTGTTTTGAAGTCTAAATATTTGCATCTTCCTTGACATATAGTTTCTTTTTAGCCTGAATTAGATTTAATTACATCAGACGAATATCTATTACCTGTTTATTTTAGTATGATCATTACATATATAAATGATAAAAAAAATAGCCAATAATAATAATAAAAAATGCATTTTTCTAGGGAAATGTTATATCGCAAGAAATATCGTTATCGCAGTATTCAACAATATCGCATATTTTCCTAATATCGTGCAGCCCTAATTAACACAAGAACAATCTCAATTCTGTAATTTTTTTCTTTGATTGATTTTTATTATTATTATTTTGCTGTTTCTCATTCTCGTTTTTTATACATACTACTTCTACTGTAATTTTTTTTTGTCAAGTATTAATAATCTTTCTCATTCATAAATATAATCATCCACTCTCTCTCCTTCCTTCTCATTCATGCCTTTTTATCCTAGAACTTCTCTTTGTGCTGATCTCCATCTTTTTTTCTCTTTTTTTCTTTTTTTTAACTGTCTCTAAGGATGAGGACGAGATGTCTCCACACGATGGCGCTCAGCAGATGCTTCACTCCGTAGCTGAGAGACTGGACACGCTGATGTTGGTGCTGCTGACCTTCATTAAGGACCAGAGCCACGTTGACGGTGAGCGTCTCGCGTCTCGCCACACTTACCGTTCTGTCTTCTCCGTGATATAACACAAGACGTGTGTTTTATACGAATTTATGGAGTGTTTATTAGAAAACAGCAAGGTCTAACTTTTATTGTGGTGTACTAATGTTGTTGAATAAATTTACAGTAAATACATTTCTGTACAGGTGTCTTGGATGTCGAGCGAGTCAAAACCATGTACAGGGATCTGGTGTGTGTGTTCGATAAGCTGGTCCTACCCACACACGCTTCCTGTCATGTGCAGTTCTGCATGTTTTACCTGTGCAGCTTCCGCCTGGTGAGTGTTCCTGTGTTCAGCACACACGCACGTTTTTGAATACGGATCCTGTATACTAATATACATGTGTGTGTGTGTGTGTGTGTGTGTCTGACTGATGTGCTCAGGCTTTAGCTGAAGCCTTTCTGGATCATCTGTGGAAGGTGTTACAGAGCCCGTCTCAGCCCGCTGTCCTCCGCCAGGCCGCCGCCGCCTACATGGGCAGCTTCCTCGCTAGAGCCAAGTTCATTCCCATAGCGTACGTATCCGTCTCCGCTCTCTCAAGTCCGCTTGGAGTTGGGCTATTCTATACGTGTCTATGTGTTCAGACACGCCCACATTATCATCCACACCCACTAAGAGGTGCTTTACTTATTACTTATTACTTTTGGACACAGACCCGCGCAGATGATCAGACACGCCCATCAAGAACTGGTTTACTTTCTATATAAGGACTTCGACGTGCCCACATTGTCATCCGTGCCCATTTAGAGCTGCTTTACTTTATAAATATGGAATTAGACACGCCAACATATTGTCTAAACATACTTGGAGCTAAACTGAACTCTATAGCCTTATATGGATTCAGACATGTCTGCGTAATCAGCCATACCCCCCTAGAGCCACTTTATTTTTTATATAATGGCTTAGATATGCCAACTGTATTAAAAGTAAAGTAGCTCTCAAATGATAAACTCTGACACACCCACAATATCAGCCACTCCCATTAGAGTTACTCTTATTATAATATATAGATACATCCACAGCCACTTTACGTTTTATCCATGGACTCAAAAACACCTCCACATTTCCAACTGACAGACATGTCTTCTGTACAACCTGTGTACTCGCCCATTACAGGACGGTGAGGGCGTGTCTGGACCTGCTGGTCCCATGGCTTCATCTCTACATAGACAGCCAGGACTCGGGTTCTAAAGCGTTCTGCGACGTTTCTCTGCACGGGCCGTTCTACGCCTCCTGCCAGGCCGTGTTTTACACACTCATCTTCAGGCACAAAGCCATCCTGGAGGGCAACATGAAGAAAGGTGTGTGTGTGTGTGAGTGTGTGAGTGTGTGAGTGTGTGAGTGTGTGAGTGTGTGAGTGAGTGAGTGAGTGAATATACTGTATAGTCTTGTTAACCTCAAGAGAGGTAAAAGAGAAGCTGCTGAGAGAATGAGTGTTTTTCAAAATGTAGGTTATTCAAGAACTAATTAACTAGTAAACAGAAAAATGTGACATTACTAATATTTATTTATTAATTAATAAATAGTAAGTAGAATAAAAATGAGTAAAGTGCTGTGGTATAAATGGAATAAAACATTTCATGATATGTCGTTGTAAATTAATCAACATTTACGCAGAGTAAGTCCATGTTGCATCAGTCCACATCACACCATCGCATCCCTGATTAGTTTCCTATAATACCACATCTGAACTGACTAATCTTTTGTTTTTCGGTGTGTGTGTGTGTGTGTGTGTGTAGGATTGGCCTATTTACAGAGTTTGAATCTGGAGCGGATTGTCATGAGTCAGCTGAACCCACTGAAAGTGTGTCTGCCAGCTGTTACAAACATGTTTGCCGCCATCATGAGGTACACACGTTTACTTACTTACACACACACACATACACACACTTTTAAAGCTGCATTAGTTAGCTAGTCATCAAAGCAGGTAGTAAAGAGGTCATCTAGGGTTAGGGTCTAGTTAGTCATTTTCTTAATCATTTCCTATTTGATTATATCAAGTAGAGAAGGGGGGAAACAATACAGTTACATATCACAATTTTTTGTGACTCCAAAATCAATTATTTTAAAAATTACATTTAAATACGTTTGTGTTTGAAGTAGTAATAATCTAAAATTATTGGCATGTGGTAGTTGGATTATTTGCCAAGTTTGTTTAGAACTGTGGGAATTTTTTTGGGGGGGGGATATTTATAAAATCTTGATACTTCAAACCTAATAGCCGCGTAGGTATTGTGATAACATTGTATCAGGAGGTCTTTGGAGATTCCCATCGCTGATAGCAGAGAATTTAGCAGTATGATGTGGTTTTGAAGCAGATATGATGCAGTGTATGATGCTCTGTGTGCCATTATAACAAAACAGACAAGTTATAGTAAAGTTAAATCACCATATGTATATAAGCAATAACAATAAAATATTATTTTGTGTTTTTATAGTGTTTTGTTGCGTATTCTTTCTCAGTAACAATATCAATATTTTTTTGTACTTTTCTATTCATGCAGGAAATATCAGCTGGTGTTCTGCTACACGATCATCGAGCGAAACAACCGCTACATGTTGCCTGTAGTGAGAAGCTCAGCGGGCGGAGACTCCCTCGCCACCAATACCAATCCTCTGGACACGTTTTTCCCCTTTGACCCTTACCTATTAAAGAGGTCAGTGCTAAGTAAATATTTAATAAACATTTTTCAAAGTGAAGTTTTCACATGTATATACTTAAGTAATTTTATTCCACTGAAACTCTATAACAGTTATCTGTACTTTATACTCCACTACATTTCCGCATGGTGTCATATTACATTTAACAACAAATATAGCAGATATGCAGACCCAATAACATTATACCCACTGTGACACACCTTATCATGTAAGAGATGTTTGAAATCAGAAGCAGAAACAGCACGGTCACGATGAGAGAGAGTTTTACATACTTTTACTGTGCCTTTAAAGCTACAGTAGGACAATACAAACTCACTACTTTTAATACTCAAATATATTTGAAGGTAAGGATTTAAAGTGGAAATTTAAATGGTGCATTTCCACTTTCACTTGAGTAAACTTTAACCTCTCTACCTTTACTTAAGTACTATTATCTGGCTATGTAGTGAAGTCTGGAGGACAGACACAAGTATTTAATCACTTTCGCCAGATGTGTTGTGTAAGTTAGGGTGTTGTCCGAGTGTTAGCTGTTTACCTTTGTGATGTTTTTGTTCTCAGATCTGGACAATATTTCGAATTGATCTATCAGGTGTGGGAAGAGCCGAGCGACTGTATGGCACCTCCGAAGAAAGAAGCCACAAAAGTAAATTGGTTTTGTGCTTTTTGAAAGTGTTTTATAGCACATTTAGGGCTGCACAATATTAGGAAAATATGCGATATTGTTGAATATTGCAATAACGATATTTCTTGCGATATAACATTTCCCTAGAGAAATGCATTTATTATTATTATTGGCTATTTTTTTTTATCATTTATATATGTAATGATCATACTAAAATAAACGGGTAATAGATATTCGTCTGATGTAATTAAATCTAATTCAGGCTAAAAAGAAACTATATGTCAAGGAAGTTGCAAATATTTAGACTTCAAAACACTATGAATGACTTAAACCCCTCAGCAGATATTCTGACTTCTGGTTTGCTGTTACTATAAACCTGCCAACACAATAAGAATTACTTTCAAACATTACTTTTTATTTACGTGTAACCGTACACTCATCAATAGTGTCTTTTAAACAAAATATTTCCTTTGGCTTGTTTGTTTTTTTTAACTAAAAATAAATATTACTAAACAAAAATTAAATATGAAAATACTATTAAAGTGTGCAGGCCTTAAATAAATTGGTATGTTGTGGAAACACACAAATATTCTCAACATCCACATAAATAAAATAATTAATATTAACATGTAAACATTAAGTAATATCACGTAAACCTGTTTTGGCACAATGCCATACCATATGTGCTTGACTGTCAAAACTATTTTAATCCAGGTTTTTAGCCAGGAAAACTAGCATATTGACTTTCTCAGGTTTTAAACGTGTGCGTTTGCATGTCACAACATTTTCTGATGTACTGAAAAGTCTCTCTGAAGGTGAACTGCTTGCTGGTATACAGAGTTTCTTCCTGGCTAGATTACTCAGGTGTGGAAAGTCGACCTGATGGACTTGCCTCCAAGTGAGAGGGTCCATCTCACGTGGGACACATCATGTAGTTGTTCAGTTCAGCTTCCACAGTGTGCAATGGTTTCAAAGATGATGGAGCTGGGGATGTCTTGAAGAAACTGCCCAGGGACTTTTTGGCCTTCTTTAAGGTGACATCTGTTGGACCCATGCCCTGGTGATCTTGATTACTTAGGTCTTGCTCCTAAAATAGAGAAATAAAGTAAATATTGTAATCAAATTTAGTTATAGTGCATTATTTTGTCACTTACTATTGTCATATTAACATTTACCTTTGGCACAATTGCTTCAATTTCAGACATCACCCTGGCTCTGATGTCTGACACCTTTTCAGAGCTGATGTAGTTAGCTTTGAATCTGGGGTCCATAAAGGAGGTGATGTCCAGCAGTTCTTGAGTTGCTGGGTTGTCATACTTGGTGTTCATGTACTCTAGAATCTTCATCTTTATGGACTTTGTTAGATCACTGTCTTATTCCTTTGCAGCGAGATTTGAGGTGTTCATTAAGTGAAGTACAGGTTTCACATATGAAACACTTATGTAATTTTCACCTGGTGGAGCATCAAATTCTTGGTTTACAGACTCCAGTACATCTAGGTCCTGCCAAGAAGGAACTAAATGTCTTGACTTTCTTTCTGCTGACAGGACGTTGCTTATGGACCACTGCTGCTCTAGAACCCTCTCAATCATTCTCTGCCTCGAACCCCACCTTGTAGGGCATTCAGTGATGAGGGAGTGCTCCGGGAGGTTGTGCTTTTTTCAGTGCCATCTTCCCCTTCCAGGTGTGGGAGAAATGTCCCACTAACTTTTTGCAGAGACCAACAGCTCGAGTAATGCCCTCATCACCCTTAACAGCATTTTCTGAAGAGTTAAGAAAAAACAAAACAAGGACATACAGGGTGAAAAAACATTGCAATATTATAATTAAAATTTTTACAATTTTTAAAACAGCATGTTGAGAAACTGTCAACTACAATTTGCTAACCTCTGTGAAATATATTCCTAAACAAATGCATTATCTTAAATATTAAAATATCCAAAATCATGTCTATACTACATGCAGCTATACAAACAACTGTACCTTTTTTTTCTCGTTTTAATTAATTATTATTACAAATACAAACATTTAATACTCACCGATGGCCAGATGCAAGCGATGGCCAAAGCATTGTAGTCTGACCCAATTATTAAGTTCGGCAGCCTTCACCACTTTGGCTCCGTTGTAATGTACACTTGATTTTCCACTTTTAAGTTCCAGCTGGCTAAAACATCCCACAGTCCATGGGCTATGTTTTCGCTGGTGTGGGATTCGGGGAAGTACACAACACCCAGACAGCGTGCTTTTCATTCAAAGTCTTGAGTAAGAAAGTGAACGGTGTAGGGCTCAGTCGTGCGACTGGACCACAAGTCAGTGGTGCTAGCGTAGAAGTCCACTTGGCTTAGCTCACTTGGTGCTCACTGTCTTTACACAAGTGTCGTACATCTGTGGAATTGCGACATGAGAGAAATAATTTCTCGATGGCAGCTGATATCTTTGGTCCAATTTGTTAATTAGACCCACAAAGCCTTCTTTGCTCACGGTGTTAATAGGCATCATGTCTTTAGCTAAAAAGTGTGTGACAGCATCTGTTAATTCCTTGTGGCGGTTCGACGTTTTTCCGGTAGGTGTTGCTTTTGTAAAACTTTGATTGATGCTTGTCTGTAATATGACTCCTTTGTTACTTGGTTTTTTGTTAGCAGATTTGGTAGGTTTGGCCTTACACTTTCGGAGGTCTTCATATAGCTCCCTGTGGTTGTGTTCCAGGTGACTGTGGAGATTAGTTGTTGATTAGTTGTTAGTTAGGTGTTTTTCGGCACGACTTACAAAGTACCTGCATTTGTGAGACGTCTTCTCTCTTGAAGCCAAAATATTGCAATATTTCTGACGTACCGTTCTTTTTAGGCACAAGTTCTTCGCTGCTGTCATTTTCCTCACTTGTCTCTACTCCTGCCATATTTATTTTTCATTCTCGCCGCTAGGTTCACCTTATGGCCCGGTCTAGCCAATAGCGTTATATCACCTACTTGGGAGGCGGGTATAAAGATAGTAAGGGCCCATCTGATTGGTCAAATTTGGACACACAAATGCTTGGCACATAAATTAAATTTCATTCATCTCAACTCTTTGCGATGCATATATCGCATATACCTTTATCGCGATAACGATAAATTTTCGATATATCGTGCAGCCCTAACTCTTACCTATTTGTACTAGGTGAGACTGTAAACGGAATACAGACTTGCCTTGGATGAACGAATGCATTTGGAGTAATGTGGACATCCGGCCTTATTTAACAATCTGTTAACATAGTGTTTAAATGTTTGAGTTAACAAAAACTAACTAAAATATATTTCGGATTTACGACATTTACAGTTCATTGAAATGCTGATTTACTTTGTACTCAAGTGCAAGAAATTATACAGTACTGTGCAAAAGTTTTGAACCGCCCCTCATTTCTTCAAATGAAATGAAATTAAATTAAATGATCTGGATTAAATTAAAGAAATGGAAACAAACATTTTACTGTGACAGGCTACAACATGCCTGAGAAAGATACGATTTTAAAATTGGTTGTTTATGTAATAACCTTTGCAGCAAACTCATTTCCTCTCGCGGCCTCATCACCCATCATGATCTGCACCTGTTTCTCACTAATGCATGCCTTAAATTAGATGTTTTTAGGCTTGAATGATTCATAGGTCACTATAACAAGGTTAACAAACAAAACCTGCTCAATTACAGGGACTGGACTGAAATTAAGAGCCATTGAGAGACTAAATCAAATTGAGAAGCCTGGAGAACTGTTCCTTAAAACTACATTAAAAATACAAGACAATCTGGCAAAAATGTGGGGGATCCAAATACGTTAGCACAGTAGTGTCCACGATACACAAACCATATTATAATAAATATAAGAACTACCTTTTACATTTACTGTAAAACGGGGGTTCAAGCTTACAAGTATAATAAAGAAATCTAAAAATTCAGAGGTATTCTGTACAGTGCTTTATTCACAAATTACCAACTAACTGTTTATTACACACTTTTACTTTCCCAGAATTCTACAGAAGAAGAGGACGACTTCCTACATGGCACGACTCCTCAGGCCGACATGGTGATAGGGTCGTACGAGTCGCACTTCCGCAGCCCCAGCAGTGTGGGCTCTCCTCCTATTGCCTTCCTCCAACGTCCCTTCTGACAGACACACACACACACACACACACACACACACACGGACTGACAGACTGAGATGATCTCCTTTATTCTGCCCACCCTGAAGTGCATTCTCTTCACACACAATTTCACAATACAGATCCTTCCTGAGGACTTTGGGGGAATATTTGTACAGTTGTATAACGTATTAAAGAAGAGTTTGGATGACGGAAGAATAAAGTAATGTAAATTATAACATTTATATTTAAAGAAAAGAGCGCAAATGTCACAAATGAGTTTTTCCAAATGCATTTAAATATCTATAATCTTCAGTAGCCGGCTGGCTACCTATAGCTAACCTGACCGCCTTCCTGAGGGGATTTTTTATTAACATTTATTGTTTGCTACATTCATCATCCCTAACCTTAACAGCTAATGATAGCTAGCTTGTTAACAGGAGCTAATCTGATGCTCAAATGTTTAGCTAGCTCTCTTTAGCTAACCCAAAAGCATTTCTGAGAGGACATTCACAATCATAAATATTCTTAATATTTAAGAATACTATAGCCAGATAGCTAATGGAAGCTAAACTGACAGGAATGCTAAGTTTATACATGTTAGCAACCCCATAGTTAAACAACAGTCCTCATGTTGCTCTGCTAACTCCCATTAGCTAACTTGACATGCTTTCAGAGAGTCTCTACTGTTGTATATATGTTCATGACAGTGACTGTTTGCCATATTCAATGTTTGTGATCTTGAAGTAATCTGAGCTAATTATTAACTAATCTGACAGGCAGGATTTTTAAGTTATATTTATGAATGTTAATAACCCCCATAGCTAAGGCCAGTCAGCCAATATGGAAAGGTTCATATACTGTAAGAAGAAAGTTTCCCTGCGTAACTGTTCATATTTAACTAGCATTATTGAGAGAGATTTTTTTTTGCCCATGTTGTAATGCTACTTGCTTCAATTTCTTTAGTTTGTTAAGTAAAGATTGAGCTAAATGCTAGAGCAAGCATGTTTGTAAATAATGTTTTGTGTAAGTAAACCCACTGATTTGTCAGATCTGGATTATTTTTTTTCTTTAGATATTTATAGGAATACAGGAAACTGTAAAGGTGTTTACTAAGGTGATATTAAAATTGCTGGAATTACACCATATTCTCATGTTTTGTTGTTGTTACTGTAGTTTTTTTGCATTAAATCAGATATAAAAATGTACCTACATTGCATTTTGTTAAAAAAAAAAAACTGAGGTGATTTCCTACTACAAGGTAGAACTTGGTGCTAAAGTCCTCCAATTTTTCCCCTTAAACACTTACTTCTTGGTTGCTGTAAAAATGCATTCCTTAACAATGAGACTGTTAAAGTGCAAGGTCTAAATCTCTTGTTCACGTATCCGACACCCATACCGTACACTGCTGGACACTATTTTGTTCGACATAATTGACCTTTGATTACAGCACACACTGTAGTGGCCCGTTCATGTGTGGAAATTATTCTCATGGTCCCTTTTACAATTGTAGTCCTGAAATATACCCATACCATCAGGGGAAAAACAATTCCATAGATGAGATAACCTGCTTATTCAGTACATTCAGGTCGTCAGTTGACTTCATTTTATTGTCAAGTAACGTTGCTGAGCCTAGACCTGAGCACCCGAAGCAACCCCGGATCATAACTCTGCCTCCAGAGGCTTGTACAGTGCGGACTATGCATGATGGTTGCTTCTGTTCTTACCCTAATGCGCACTCTGGAAAAGGGTCAATCTGGACTCAGCAGACCATGTGACCCTTTTCCATTGTTCCAAAGTCCAATCTTTATGCTTCCTAGATAACTGAAGACCTTTTTTTATTAGTTTCCCTTACAAGTGGTTTTCTTATGGACACAACTGTTTAGTCCCAATCCTGTGAATTCTTATCACATTGTGTGTGTAAAAATGCTCTTTTTTTTTTTTTTTTTTACATTTTATTCAATTCTCAGAATGTCTTGCGACCTATAAAATAAAAAATATGCCATATTTGGATTTTGACCGTTTAACTCTTTGACTTGAATAAATGTGACAGAAATGTCATGTGACTAATGTACAGTATATTACTGATTTATTCCTTCTGAAACAAAACTTGATCAGAGACACACTTTGACTTCTGCACCTGACTGTAAGAAGTAAGAAGCTCTACTATTGCATAAAGTCAGATTTCTCGCACAGGAAATTTACAGATGAAAAGCAGACTTTGCATTTCTTCCAGCTGTCTGTTTCATGTCCGCTGTCAGTTCAGTAGCAGGGATTTGTGATACAGTAAATCCTCAGGATTTAGGATTCGCTCAATCCTCCTATCTGGTTCAGGAAACATACTGTATTCAGTACGCACACACAGTCACATGTCTCACAGTCTTATACTCCCTTTAATAAAAAAACAAAAATCAGCAAAAATAAATTTTAGCCACATATACAGTATACTATAGATACATTACATGATTACACAGCATTTTTAAAGCAAGTATAATCAGAAATAATACTTTTTCAACACCACACTGTACATTGCACACATAATTACTGTTACACAGTATCAGGTATTTAAATGTGTTAAATTAGAAACACATGTTCCATGCATGTTGTGTAGTTATAGATTTGATAGAATGTCAGACTTATTAGAAAACAAATTTAGGCAACACTTTACATTAAGGTTGTCGTAGTGAGCATTTATTCATGACATTAGCTAATACAGCAAAACCTCGGATTACGAGTAACGCGGTTTGCGAGTGTTCCGCAAGACGAGCAAAGATTTTAAATAAATTTTGACTTGAAAAACGAGCATTGTCTTGGTTTACGAGCATGGAATATCATGTATCACGCATGCGCTTCTTGATTTGACGCCAAGCGTCACGTGATCACAACTGAGCCAACGGTTTTTCTCTGTCCTGTGGGTAATCGTCTCCTCTGCTGCGTCTTAGTGCTCATCTCTCACTGGTTTAATCAACATCTGTGTGTGTGTGTGTGTATGTGTTTTTCTTTCTCTTGCACTCTCTTTCTCGCCTTTAGTGTGTGTCAGTGTTTGAGTGTGTGTGTTATGTGTGTGTGTGTGTGCGCGTAATTTGACAACTTTTTTGGGGCTGTAGAACGAATAATTTACATTTCCATTATCTCGTATGGGAAATTTTTATTTGGTTTACGAGTGTTTTGGTATACAAGCCCGCTTCCGGAACGAATTATACTCGTAATCCGAGGTTCCACCGTATAAACAAACTAGAAATTTCAGCATTAACACACCATCGGAAACATTATTTATGCGTTCATTCCTGTTGTATATCACTTATCCTGTGTACAAGATTGCAGGGGTCCCTGGAATCTATCCCAGGAGACTTAGGGCACAAGGCGGGGTATACTCGGGAAGGGTTACCCAAGCATGGGGAGAACATGTAAACTCCACACAGACCTGAGGCAGGAATCGAACCCTGGAGACCCTGGAGGTGTGAGGCCACAGTACAGCGCCATGACACCTTAGAAACGTTAGCAAACCCCAAAGTTTTATGGCTTTATGGCTGCTTATGTTACATCATGTGACAGCGTAACGCATTCCATAGAAAGTGCTATCCACCCTCTTCCACATAGACAACCTCCAAGAGATTCCTATTATCATCAACTAAAGGTTTATTTCATTAACGTTTCAAAAAACTAAGTTTATACTTATCACTATTGTTAACGTTTATAGCACAGCAAATAATGATCCCTAAGGGAAACTTAATGTAAAGTGTAATAAGAATTTGTTCTAACAAATCATGGTAGTAGTTGTGTTCAGATAGTGTTGTTCCTGCAATATAAGTTTATGTATTGTATTACTGTACTGTGTTGCTCATAATACACTGTGCATGTTGTTTAATACACTGTGTGCGAGACAGTGTGTGACACATGTGACACTGATATTTACATTAAAATGAGTAACAATGAAGACACTTATCCCAATGCTCCTGCTTACAGTAACAGTTCAGAGTGTAACATCTCCTCAAACATATCAGAACAAATACACTGATGAATCATGTACTAGGGTAATAAGACCCTTGAAGGACTGAAGAAATGTAACACACTTTACACAAGTAGGAGGGACGTTCAAGTCAAACCTGGACTTTTGATTGTATACTGTCTTCTACTTTGTCTTTCGGCTGTTCCCTTTCAGGGGTCGCCACAGCGAATCATCTGCCTCCATCTAACCCTGTCCTCTGCAACCTCTTCTCTCACACCAACTAACTTCATGTCCTCCTTCACTGCATCCATAAATCTCCTCTTTGTTCTTCCTCTAGACCTCCTGCCTGGCAGTTCCAACCTCAGCGTCTTTCTACCGATATATTCCCCATCTCTCCTCTGAACATCTCCAAACCACCTCAATCTGGCCTTTCTGACCTTATCTCCAAAACATCTCACATGGGTTGTCCCTCTGATGAACTCATTCTTGATCCTATCCATCCTTGTCACTCCCAAGGAGAACCTCAACATCTTCAGCTCTGCTACCTCCAACTCTGCCTCCTGTCTTTTCTTCAGTGCCACTGTCTCTAAGCCGTAGAGCATCGCTGGTCTCACCACTGTCCTGTACACCTTTCCTTACATTCTCGCTGATACTCTTTTATCGCACAACACATCTGACACTTTTCTCCACCCATTCCAACCTGCCTGTACCCACCTCTTCACCTCCTTTCCCTGTGCATTCCCGTTGCTCTGGACCTTTAACCCTAAGTACTTAAAATCCTGCACCTTCTTTACCTCTGCTCCCTGTAGCCTGACCGTTCCTCTTGGGTTCCTCTCATTCACACACATGTATTCCGTGTTGCTGTAGCTAACCTTCATTCCTCTGCTTTCCAGAGCGTACCTACACCACTCCAAATTTTCTTCCACCTGTTCCCTGTTCTCGCTACAAAGCACAATGGCATCTGCAAACATCATAGTCCATGGACACTCCTGTCTAACGAGCATCATCTGTCATCCTGTCCATCACCAGAGCAAACAAAAAGGGGCTTAGAGCCGATCCTTGATGCAGACCCACCTCCACCTTGAACTCTCCTGTCACTGTCATGAGAGTAAAAAGCTCTCTTTATTTCTCTATATAATCCCCTGCTACACTAATGCACTTATTCAAGTGTGCCTATCTGATAAGTTTACAGACATATAGCTTTTGAAAACGTTGAAAACATTTCCACCATTCAACTTTTTACGTCTCATAACCGTACTGTGCTTAAAGTCTTCCATAAAGGTCACTCGGTTTTAAGCCTTCATTCAACGGTTGTGCTTGAACGTCCCTCGTATTATAATAAGTAGATTGTTTTTCCCCCCACTCTCTCACTGAGTATTTTGGTGTCTCTGTTTGTTCTTCTTTTTGAGCTTTTTTAGAGATGTCGAGTCTCTTTATCGTGAACTCCAGTAAAAGACGACTGAGGCTGATGATTTACTCTGTGGGAGAAAAACAAAACCAGGGGTACATGTTAAAAACTTTGTTTAGTCACTAAAGCACAGGTTACCAACCATGGTCCCAGTAGACCAGGGTTTAGAATCACTGCCCTAAAGAATAGCACAGTCATTAGAATTCTCAATCAATTAATCAATCAATCTATAGAATGTTTCCATAAAAATCTACATGCTTAGCACAGTTTCTTATAGTCAAAAATATCCTCGAAAAGGATTTCCATATAAATATCCAAATTTAAAAATATACTCCCTACTTTCTGATTAGTGAGCAATGAGAAATCCTGAATCCAATCCTATTTGCACACATTTGATGCATTGCAGAAATAAGCTTGTCACGGCCGTTTTTAAAGCCTCACTCAGTGCACATATGTGGACAGACAGTTCTGCATGTTAGCAGATTATTCTTCTGCATGCTAGCAGAATGTCTAACAGTGGCATGAGGCAAAATTAACCTATTTTTCTGCTTGTTTGGCTGAGTGTATGGCTTTTTCTACAACCTGACAATGTTTTTTTTAGCCACATTCCAAATGGTCTCACTTGCAGTGTAATAAAACTAGCAAGTGTTGCTTGCTCGCTAGGTAAGCAGTTAGCATTCACTTCCTAAACGTTTGTTTCAATCTGAACAGTATTAGTGTTTATGTTTAGGTTGCAGGTTTTTCATACAGGAAATGCAAAACGTTGATAAAAACTATAACATGAATATACTTTGAACTTACTCGACTACACACTCGAACCTTGGTCCAGTGATAGATCCCTCGCTGATCTGTGGTAGCGCTGCACAGATTAAAAAAAACAGACAATGTTCTTATTAAAATGACTCTATTACTATTTTTTAAAACATATCACATGGTTTATGGATTCATGGTTAGAAAGTAGTTAGTTTAAATAAATAAATAAATAGTCGCATCTCTGACAGCAGTGCATGTAGTGTGTGTGTCACTCACTGTGATCATCTGCACAAAGCGAGCACACCCTCTCCATGAGCTCTCTGGCGTCAGCGATGAGCTGGTGCGTGGAGTCGGAGATTTCGGGACTGTCTGTTGTTGCCAGGGACGACCTGGTGCAAGGGGCGGGGCTTGAGATCACCACAAGGTTGAATTTACAGGTTTTCAATTTTAACACATTTTTTAGCCACTCACCTGCTCTCCATCACAAACGAAGTGCCGCTGGTAAGGACTTTATGAACATTCTATTTAAAAAAAAGAACGTTTTTAATAATGTACTAAAATGCAATACAGAACCAAATATTAATAATAACAAAATTTTTATTAAAATCTTGACAAATTATTCCCTCTGGTCTTTTCAGACAATCCACTACATAAATATAGATCACAAGTTGCCTCTTTAGGGAAAAAAGCAGAGCTAATTAACTATTTTGGCTAAATGTTCAGTCTGCTGAAACTGTAATCAGAGGCCTGTAATAAAAAAAATTTCTGAAATATATGTTTACTGGTGTACCCCGCCTAGTGCCCGAAGTCTCCTGAGATAGGCTCCAGGTCCCCCGCGACCCTGAACACAGGATTAAGCGGTATAGAAGATGAATGAATGAAGGAATGAGTGGTCTAGAAAATTATTTAAACACTGCAAACTGCACATGATTTGAATAATCAGCTCTTTTTTTTCTGCAGGACATCAGAAATGCACAATTAGATATTACACATTAGTAATTGCCTGGTCTTAAGTGTTATTGTCAGGTTGTAATTATGTTGTGTTTACATGAGCAAAGCCTAGCAGCTTTTTATTCGAGATTTCCAGATGTTTCCTGGTGAGTTCAGACTTTCTTAGTTGACTGTTGATGATGGAAAGCCTCTTGTTCAGCTCCACCATGTCTTCCTGAAATAAAAAATAAATAAGTCTCATTAATAACCCGCTTCAGACTTAATACTTAATAATAGTAAATGTAATTCAATTTCTTTTTTAGATAATAAGAGATGATAATCTATCCACAGTCTTTACCTATCGACTGTATCTGGGAAATGTAAAAGACAATGTAATAAAATAGGATGTGCAAAGACCAGGTAGATGAAGGGATGGATGGATAGAGATGGTGAGGAACTGAAGGAAGTATAGTTGAAGAATGGATGAATGAATGAGTGAATGATAATGAAGGTATAAATGGTTGGACAGAAGGTTGGACAGCTGGAGAGAAGAACTAATGAATTGATGAAGGCATTTACTTCTTTGGAGTTTGCTTAAACAGTTGAATATTTTAACCATGACTTTGGTGGTTGTACTTACATTTGTCTCCTGCAGACTCGTGTGTTTCTTTGCAGCAAGTTGATCCTTCAAATCTTTGATTTCAGCCTCCAGGAGCACTATGACCTCCTCATAGTCCTGTTCAGCACTGTTAGTCTGCATCTGAACAGCTTCAGCTTCCTGAAAGCTGCTCTTCAATGTCTCAATCTCCTCCACTGCGGCTTTGAATGTCTGAAACACACAAACATACTGTACACACACACAGTAATACAATACTTCGCATACTGTATATCTGGACGAAAACCTGGCAGGAGGATCAACATCATCCTACAGGAAGACATCACAACATTTACTGTATGTGTACCTCCGTTGTTTTTGTAAGTTCCTCCTCTAGAGATGTTTTACTGTCCTCCAGTAAACCCTGAAAAGCAAAATTATTCTCATTACCAGTGCCAGGATGGATGGATAGATAGATTAATAAATTGATATATAGATAAAGAACTGGATGTTAAGTAGATAAAAACAGAATGAGGGACAGACAGACAGACAGATATGGATGTAGGTAACTATACATGACAATTATACAAATGATAAAGCTGTATAAAGGTGATGGATGGATGGATGGATGGATGGATGGATGGATGGATGGATGGATGGATGGACAATTAAATGGAGGGACTGATGGAAAGAACATTGGATAGATGGTTCAATGGATGGATTGACATCAATGGAGGCACACGTATGGACTGATGGATGAATGGATAGGTCAATAGATAGAAAGCTAGATGGATGGATAAATAGATGGAAAGATGAAGGGATGAACTGATAGATAGGTGAATGAATAGATGGATGGATGATTTATGGGTGGATAAATCAGTGGTTGAATGGATAAAAATTCTAGATGGTGGACTGACCCATGGATGGAGGGATGGATGGATGAATGATTAACAGATGGATATTGATGTATGGCTTGAATAAATAGACAGATGGACAGCCTGAGGGATAGAACGATGGATGGAATAATGCATGGATAAATGAATATGATGATGGATGAATCAATGGATTGGTGAATACAGTATATTCAACCTGTGTTTGCGTTTGCTTCATCTCGGACTGAAACTGCTCCATCTCCTCACTGCTGTAGCTGCACTCTGACTCACACGTCTGCAAGGGATAAAAACAGGCATTTAATCTGTGCGAACTTTATTAATCGCATCAGAAATGAAGAAATTGTTTCCTCGACAAGCGGTATGTAGCTGGGAATACAAATTCTACTACTACTAAAATTGAAAAATTTTCATTTTAAAAATCAACATTATGTTCTTACAGGTGAGTGGAAGGCAGACGTGTCCATCAAACTCGCCGCCTCGTGATAGGAGAACATGAACGGTCCCTGTGCAAGCCCCGCCTCCTCCAGCTTATCTTGGTAAACAGTACGTGTGGCCTCTACAAACTCTGATTAACGATGAAAAGCAAGTCACAGGCACAGAACAATCAGCCGGATTTCAAATCAACATTGACAGTATGCATGGGGGAGTCTTCACCTCCGTAAGACACCGTCCCTTGTGAATCTGCATATAAACTCTCTCTGATCTTCCTGCTTTTCTCCTCTGTGACGTCCAAGCCAAGGTAAGACAGAGCCTGTGGACGGATCCATAAACAGGGGGCATGTTAGCAATGATGATCATATTCCTACAGTCAGATTCGGCTGTGCAGGCTCACCAGGTCGAGTTTCTCTGATCTCAGGCGTATGTGAGGGTCCAGCGAGACTTTCGGCTTGGACGCGGCACCGTTGCTCTGTGTCTTCAAAGCTGCCGAGGAGTCAAAACACACCACAGTCTCAGAACATCAAGTGTTTAGAACCACACAGCAGAAAAAAAGAGAGAAAGTAGAGAAAGAGAGGAGTGAGAACATGAGAGAAAATTGACGATAGAAATAAAAGTATTATACAATACTGTATTAATGTATTGTAATATAATGTCATTTAAATAATACCTGAGACGTGAATGTCTGCGGGACTGATGTCGTGAGAAAAGGACGGTGCTGTGTCTTCTGATCGAACCTGTGAGGACGCCATGTTGTTGTTTCTATTCAGAGAAAAAAAACCAGTGCTGTTTGAACCTGTGCTCACCTCTGGAGACGTGACGTGCACCTTTAACCTGGTGTAGCCGTTCCCGCCGGCTCGCTGAACTCCGCTGTGTAACGAGGTGCTGGAGGGAAGGTGACCTTTTCCTGGAATGAACGCGATTTCCACCATCGGCTCACGGCTTCAGGGGAACACAGCAGAGAACATGTGTACAGCTCAATCATAAACGTCTAGTACTGTGTCCTTAAATGCACTGGAAACTGTAGGGAAGACATGACATGACACACTCATGATGGTTAGTCCTGATGTGGGTATTGACCTGAGTTTCACTCTGTTGATGGCGCTCTTGGCCTCCTCGTGCGTGACTCCGATCAGCGACTCCTTGTTTACAGCGATGAGCTGATCTCCTGCTCGGAGACGTCCATCCTGCATGCAAAGAAACGTAGAAGTAAAGTTAGTCAAACTAATCCACAATATTCATAAGATGGCATGAACTTTCAGGAGATGCTTTAAAACACCTCAGATCTATACTACTACTATATGTTACACACAATGTTTCAGCCTTCATATTTTATTTCATTTTTTTAATATAATATCTGTAAAGTGAGCGAGTGTTACACGATGGCAGTCTCCTCCTGACATCACTTCCTGTATGAACACGGCCGGGCCGTCTGGTCTGTTAGAGCCTCCGCAGATTGAGAGACCCAGAGTGCCGGATCGAACCACTGACATCAACTGGATCACACCTTCACCTGGGTGACTGTCACACACACACACACACACACACACACAAATGGCAAGCATAAAAACGTATTGCACAAGATACAGGCAGTGTGTGTGTGTGTGTGTGTGTGTGTGTGTGTGTGTGTGTTTTTGTATGCAGAGTGGGAAAGAGATATACCTGATCGAGCGTAGAAGTTGCCCTGTGTTATTATACACACTCTGCGATCCGGCTGGACTGAGCATCAGAGGACTCTGGGATCTGGACGAGGACCCTGATGATGTGCTGTCCAAATACCTGCCTGGAGAGCACACGAATCCAAACTCAATATTATATCAAATACTATAGGGTTTGTATTTCCCAACTGGTTTTGGGGTAATTTTTTTAATTTTGCTAGACAAATCTGTAGAGAGACGTGTGATACTTACTGTGCTGAATAGGGGAGTTCCTCATGGAACCAGTACTGCCGTTAGAGCCGTACTTCACCATCAGCTCGGCAAATTCTTTCCTTGGCAAAATAAATGGGAAAATAAACTTAAAGCCTATTTAAAGCTGTGCAAAACCGTGGAACAGTTCAGTGGACTAGTCCATCAGGATTCCACAGGGCCAAACTGATAAAAAAAAAAAGATAATAACACTTTTTAATTGACCTCTTGAGATCTGAATGTCCTCATATGAGGACATGGTGGGGTATGTGGTGGCATAGTGGCACAGGGTAGTGGTTAGCACTGTGAATTCGCTCCTCTAGAGTCGCCAGTTCGAGTTCTACGATTGGGTCTGTGTACATGGAGTTTGTATGGTGGGTTTCCTTCAGGTACTCTGGTTTGCTCCCACTGTCTCAAGACTTGCTAAATGAATTTAATGGAGACATCTCAATGTACACAATTTTACGGTATTTCCAGCTTTATTATTTTTGGGGAAATTCTCATCCAGCTGTTTACATCCAGTTGGCTTCATCCATATCAATTCAGTTTCCTCCTCCTTTAAAATTCTCTGTATCAATCGTCTTTTTTCCAACTACGTTCACACATCTAGCTACATCAAGCTGTCTACCTAACTTCCTAAATCCACCCATCTTATCCATCTACACCAAACCCCTTTTAACTGTTTCCATCCAACATTTTCAAACCTCCATCCAGCCAACTCGTACAGCTACTTCAATCCAGCTGCCTCCATCCAACCCCATTCATCCACCTCTATATATCCAACTGTCTTCCAGGTGTGTTCATTCAACTACAAACTCCATATCTCTATTTAGCTGTCTCCACCATACAGTCTCTAACCAGCCTCTGCCTCTATCCTGTCAGTCTTGTTTAACTCCTTTGATACTGAAACTTCATAAAGTTATAGATGAAGCCATCACCAGAAACACAGTGTCCAATTTCATTGTTATGCTGACGACGCCCAGCTCTATATTTCCTCCAAACCTACTTCTGACCTTCCTCCATCTTCTCTTTCAAATTGTTTAGCTGAAATTAAATCTTGGTTCTCAAATAATCTTCTTAAACTCAACAGTAGTAAAACCGAAATACTCCTCTAAAAATACTCTATCGAAGGCCAGTAGTTTTTCCTTATGTATTGATGGTTCTACAATCTCTTCTTCAACACAAGTTAAAAGCCTGGGTGTTATCCTTGATAGCACCATATCCTTTGAAGCACACATTAATAAACTCACTAGGACAGTGTACTACCACATCCGAAACATTAACCGTCTCCGTCCGGCCCTCTCAATGAGGAGCGCCGCTATCCTGGTACACGCTCTCGTCGCCACATGCATAGACTATTGCAATACTCTATTTTTTGGTCTTCCCCTAAAACTCCTACATAAGTTACAGTTAGTACAGAACTCAACCGCTAGAATACTAACTAGAACTCCTACAATGGACCACATAACTCCTGTTCTTCAACTGGCTTCCTGTTCAACAGCGCATACATTATAAAATTCTGTTTTTTGTTTATAAGGCATTACATAACCTGGCTCCGTCATATTTAACAGATCTTATCCGAACTTATACTCCTTCTAGAAACCTGAGGTCATCATCGTCACTAAATCTGGTTCTTCCTCGTATGAGTTTGGCAACCATGGGATCTCGAGCCTTTAGCTATGCTGCCCCTTACCTGTGGAATCTACTACCTCTTGATATCCGGAATAGTAACTCTACTTCTGTTTTCCAATCCCGTTTAAAAACACATTTTTAACACTGCATTACTCGTATATTGTCCTTTAGTATTGTTGTTGTTCATTCATTCATTCATCTTCTATACCGCTTTATCCTGTATTTAGGGTCGCGGGGACCTGGAGGCTATCCCAGGAGACTCAGGGCACGAGGCAGGGTACACCCTGGACAGCGTGCCAATCCATCACAGAGCACACACACACTCATTCACACACTATGGTCAATTTGGGAACGCCAATTAGCCTAATCTGCATGTCTTTGGACTATGGGAGGAAACCGGAGTACCCGGAGGAAACCCACCAAGCACGGAGAGAACATGCAAACTCCATGCACACAGAGACGGGAATCGAGCCTGGCCGGGAATCGAACCCGGACCCTGGAGGTGCAAGGCGACAGTGCTAACCACTACACCACCGTGCCGCCTATATTATTATTATTATTATTATCAAGTGCTGCTGGCTAGACATCAAAAGTCTATCAAAAGTCCCGGTTTGTCTTAACACCCCTCTATTTAACATTTTGTCTAACACAAGTTGTACAGTAGTGTTCATGTCTCTGACCCATCCATTGACACTAGCATTTGAAAAGTCACTTGTGTACGCATGCAGTTAGCATTTCGACTAAGACAAACACAGCTGTAAATGTGGAACTAAGGAAACATCAGACCACATGGACTGATGGCCATAGGATTGGTCAAAGGAATCATTAAAATCCATAGTTTAGATTTGTCACTTTAATGCATCATATGAAATTTGCAGAGAAATGAGTGAAAATTAAGGATTAGAGGTCATTCAGTGTGACTAGAATTGCATCATCATAACAACATTACTGATTATGTAATTTAGAACAACAACAACAAAAAAAAAACTCTATGAATGGAAAACAGTTTCAAGATAATCCCAGGAGTGCAGTTGTCCTACAGTATAATGCCAAATATCTGGAAACGACCTGGATTACTACAAACCTTCATACCCTGTGGAAGATCTTTAATCCTCTAAACACAGGTTAATGACAGAGCATGGATTAAAGATGCCAGACTCATTTCATCAGCTTAGCTTCCCTGCAATCTGCTCTCTTCCTCGTCTCACACACATTCCCGAACAGAGAATGCTCATCCCATTGTGGTGACTGTTCTGATTACTTACAGTATGCTGCTTATACAACAGGCAAGTGTTCAGTATAATTATTTCTTGACTACAAATGCGCAACTTCCTTAAAGCTAGCTCGCTTGAATAAGCTTGTTTTTAAAGTTTAAATACACTCATCATATGCATGAATTGCATTGATGGTTTTGTTATGATTTGTTTTAAATGGTACAAAATACATTGTTTGTGCACAAGTTTCAATTCATTTTTTGGTGACAGGGTCGAAATTATATGCACAGATTCGAAAATCTACATAGATCATGGTTAAATATCCCTTAACAAGTTTCCTCAACAAGCTGCTGGAATAATTCTGGTTGGGTGTTGGACCTTGATAGATTTGGTTTTTTTAAAGCATGGTCCATAGATTTTTTTTTTATAGGGTTGACGTTCCAATAGATTAAAGTTAACCTGCTGTATCCATTTTATTCACACAGCTTTGATCTGTCTTTGATGTCATTGTCCTTTTGGAACATTCCATTTTGTCCAAGTTTCAGCTGATGATTTGAGGTTCTGCTGAAGAATTCCGAGGTTCTCCTCCTTCTTCTGTTTTCCATCCACTGGTAACACACACCAAAGTATACTGTAATGCCACTACCACAACCATGCTTAACAGCTGATACAGGATTCTTGAGGCTTAATGGCTTGTGGCTTCACCTTTACTCCTCCAAAAATAACTGTGGTTAAAACTTTGCTCCAGAAGGCTATGTCTTTGTCCATGTGGTCAACTGCAAACTTTAGTCAAGCTTAAAGGTGTTGATTTTGCAGCAGGGCCTTTTGTTCTTGGATACCAGCCTTTCAGACCGTGGTGATGTAAAACTGGGTTTACTGTACTTTGGTTCCAGCAGCTTCCAGTTTATGGCAGGGCTGTATCTTGGTGGTTCCTTGGTTGTTCCTGATCATACAAACCAGTTTCCTCTCAGCTCAGCGTGATAGTTTGGGCCTTCTTCCACAACTTAGTTAAGTGGCTCAACCTCCCAATAACTTTTTAACTGATCTTGGAATCTGTGGTTTAATAATGGCTCCAGGAGACTTGAGGTAAACCTACCGTCCTCCTTCTCAGGTCTATGTGTTGGTCAGTCCAGTGAATGTTAAATAAGTGTTTAGTTACGGAGTCTCAAACAATAAAAAAACAGCTGAAACGTGTACAAATGCTAGTGTCTTACCGAGCTTCCTCATCTCGTGCTATCAGAAGACGCATGTGGTTTGTGGATGAAGCTGTTCTGAGAATATCCACTGCTCTGGAGGCAGAGGAAAAACCAGTGGAAGAGAAAAATATATATTTAATGAAGCAATTGCAATAATTGATAATTGATAAATGAATAGATCTAAAGAGAAATGCTGTGCGGATAACTGGTTAGATAGTTGGATATGTTACTTGGTTTAGCCTTCACAGTTAAAGAAACAAACTTTTTGTCTGTACTGTCTGTCTGTCTGCATGTCTGTATGTCTGTCCAACCAGCATCACACAAAGCTGGCTCGACCGAATGTAATGAAACTTTGGCATTTGCCTTAAGTTAAACCTGCTCCATAAATAAAATAAAAATTTTGAGTAAAAGTAAATAAAAGTTTTTATTCATTTATTTTGAATAAAAAAAAGTATCGACAGTGTACTGCGCATGCATCAAACTGTGGGCGTGTCTTAAATCGACCGATGGACAGAATTTACTGAAACTGTTGCAGTACTTAGATGCCTGAAGTTTAACCTGCACCATAAGTGAAATCATAATGCTGAGTAAAAGCAATGTTATATGCCGGATTTAATAATCTACTTTAAAATCAGCTACTTGATTAATATAAACAAACACCTGCACCAATAGATATTAATTAGAAGAGCTCAACTGGATATTTTTACTATGATGATGATGATGATGATGATGAAAGAAGGACAACTTAGCATAAACAAGTCATAAGATACTCAACCTTACAGAATGTGAATTCTTTGTATTAATAAGTTAGACAGAGAGTTCTGCCATACAGACAGACAGACAGACAGACAGACAGACATGTACAGTACATGGACTTCAACCTGAAATAATAATAATAACACTGTCAGCTTTTTTTTAAGCTATATCCTTATAACTCTTTCTACAAACATTTTAACAGTCAACAACCAGTATTTATGCTAATATACAATAAGTAAGTTGAAATTGCATTAATCATTGTTTTAACATTTTAAACCTAAAACTCACCTCTCACTCGTTACACCAATCAGGCTTTCTCCGTTCACTTCCAGAATCTGGTCTCCAGACTGAAGGTGTCCTTCAAAATAAAAAAGAATTTTTACATGCATAATAAAAAAAAATTCATGGAAATGATTATGTATTACAATATTTATATTATATCTATTTATTTATTTATTTATTCATTTTATTACAGTGCCAAAAGCATTGTACATCCCTTTCATTTATACCCAAAAAATATGAGAGGATCAAAAATTACACACGATAAATTATATAAATATAAGACTTATTACATATAAATAATAAAGAATTAATAGAAATAAGAAAAACATTTTAACCATTAAAAAATATAAATTTTATTAAATAATATTACATATTTTACTCTCCCCACACTAGTGCTCCTTTCTTTACCCTACTCACACAACACTACACCAGACACATCATTAAAACTGTGTTAATTGGTTTTAAGCTAAATCAGGACAGACTATACAGGACATAAACTCTGCTCTATTCTAGAAACATCTCTCCAGATGTAGGTCAGGTCCTCACTGTGCTCTTTTTATATCTCAAGTAAAGTCATGTCAAGACCGATTAACATCAGTTTGTATATTTTACAGATGAACAGGGGCGTAAATCCGGGGAGGCGGAGGGGACATGCCCCCCCCCCCCCCCCCAATCCACGGGTTGTCGTATAGACTATACAGTATAGACTTCAGTATAGACTCCTTGTTTTATGAAGTTCAGATCTCTTCAATTCAATTTATAACACACCTATACAAAACAGTCCTTGAGATAAATAATGTCTGTAATTTAGACCTTGTCGCCTCTGATGTCCTAAACAAAATAAAACATACACCAGTGATAGCATTAAAAACATTAACATTAAAACCACCTAGGGTTTAGGTTCAGGTTGTGCCACCTGGGCAGCCCTGACCCCTCGGGACATGACACCACAGGACCTCTGAATGTGTGCGATGATGTCTGACACCAGGACATTAGCAGCAGATCTTTTGGCTGCTGTGGGTTGCAGAGTGAGGCCTCCATGGATTAGACTTACAGCACATTCTATGGACACTCATTCAGTGTCTGGGGAATTTGGGAATTACCTTGAACTCTTTGCCTGCTTTTCATAGCCTTTTTCCAGCAATTTGAGCTACGTTGGCTTTTCTGTGGTATCGAACTGGACGGGGTGCTATTTGGCCCTTACAGACATGAAAGAGACTTGGGTCCTCATGATCCTGTCACCAGTTTACTGGTACATTATTGATAATCAATGTTATTCAATTCACCTGGCAGTGGTGTGGTGTTAATGTTATGGTGGTTCAATGTGTACAGTATATAGACTTGATAAGTAAACCATACTTTTTAATGAACCAAGAAAGTCATATTAATATATAGAATAAATACATAATTCCAGAGTTTTTTTGGTGATATTTTCTGCCTAAAATCTTTTTTTCAACCTGTCATATTGTGATTACATCAAAGATCAGAAGGTCAATAAGAGTTCACTAGAATCACTCGAGCAAAATTATAGCTATCCAAATAAAAAAATCAACTATGCTCCAAGTTTTTAAACATAGTAACCAGCTAAAAAAAAAACATCAAAGCAATTTGTTAGTCATTCTTAACTTCAGAGGATTTCAAAGGTGCTTCACGCCTCTTTGTAATGGATTATAGCATCAAAAGGTACGTCGAAATCATACATCATACATCGAAATCGTTTCCTGTCCTCCGGACGTGTGCAGAATTGCTTTAAGTCCCTGATTGTTTTATTACTTTTATTACCAAACCAATCTCTTCTTAGTTCTCCTTTTATTTTGGGATCAAGTCAACAAAATATATAAAGCAACATCACCATCTGCTCTCTCTCACTCATTAGAACAGAACAATTGCAGCAGTTCCTTGCTCCAGCTTGAAAAGGCCAGGTTCATACCTTCTGTAATCACAGGTTTCCAAAAACAGAAGTATCCAGGTCGCTGTTCATAGGGAGGAAATCTTAGCAGTTCTTGACAAGTCTTTGTAAAGCTTTGGTAGACAGCTTGTGACCGGTCTGCATGAATTTGGTTTGTTTAATTCATTTCAGGACTGTAGGTGAGTACGTACTTTTAAGTAAATGATACCATTTAGTATCAATTCAAAGCAAATTTGTGGTTGATCGTGACTAGGATGTCATGAGTCGAGCAACCAAGAACTGTCAAATATTTCAATTGACTGAGCTGTCACAAACAATTTGCCAGCATGGGAAAGTCACTTCACTCTAGCATTACCTCAAAAGAGCGCTTAAGTACATAGCTAAATTATCTGCTAATAGAACAAGAAATTTATGCTTGGGGCCTCCGAAGGACGCAGTGGTAAAGTGCTCGCCCTATCATCCGGAGATCACAAATTCAATTCCCGGGTGATGCTGTAACCTCTCGCAGCCGGAGGTCTAGAGAGAGCTGATTGGCCGAGCTCTCTCAGAGGGGAGGGATGAGAGGTACTTCGGGGCGTCTGTGAGCTCACGCAAGCGGAAGGAGGGGATAGCGCTGTCCTCCGAGTGTGTTACGCTGCCCTCAACGGTGCGTGAACGAGCAGTTCGAAATGATGCGGTCGGCTGGCGTCACGTGGTTCGTAGGAAACACGTGACCTTGCGACTGAGTGGTGGTAGTAGTAGCCTTAATGTGGGAGCCCCCTAGTGACGGGGAGGAATTGGACATGACTAAATTAGGGAGAAAATGGGGGGAAAATCCCCCCTCAAAAAAAAAAAAATTTACGCTTAAAATGTAAATAATTTTAAATCATCCTTGCTAGATTTAAGATAATTTCATTGAACAGCCTCTGTACCACATATTGTACATACTCTGTCTGTAACCTGTAGCATGTCTTGAGTAGCTCTGAAATCGCTTGTGAAATAAATCAGACAAGGCAATAATAAATTGATATAAATACTCTATAAAGACCTGACTTTAATTGAGACACCACAATAGAGAGGTACAAATGAAAAACGATATTAATAACGTACCATCGGTTGCAGCAAGGCCTCCCGGTAAGATCCGCTTCACATAAACTCCGAACTCTTCTCCTGTCGCTTCTTTCACACCACCGATGACTTTGATACCTAAAGAAGGAAGAAAGTGAGTAACATCGAGTAACACGACTACAGGATATGTCTTCTTCCTCACTGCATCAGTTAGGGTTAAATTATGTGTTTCAAGCTGAATCGTATTAATCACTGCAGTAATTATCCAGTGGTTGGCTCTGAACTATTTGCTTAGTTACGTTCAGGAGTAGACTAAGAGTAGGAGTCGTCTGTGTTTGCATGTTCTGAGTTTGCATGTTCGCCCCATGCTTGGTGGGTTTCCTCCGGGTACTCCGGTTTCCTCCCACAGTCCAAAGACTGTATTTGAGGCAGATTAGGCTAACTGCCGCTCGAAAATTGCTCGTAGTGTGTGAATGAGTGTGTATGTGTGTGCCCTGCGATGAATTGGAACCCTGTCCAGGATGTACCCTGCCTTGTCCCCTATAAGTCTTCTAGGATAGGCTCCAGGTCCCCGTGACTTTGTATACAGGATAAAGCAGAGTGAGAGATTAGGGTCAGACTTCAAGGTCAGACATCAACTATGAGGAAAAACTTCACAAATACTCCAATTATTTTGTTTAATATCTCATTCCTCTGGCTTATATTCTGTTATTCACGCCTAACGGATTTCCCCTTTTAACAAAATTCAAATGCAGACACACACAGACACTGTAAAAGCTAAAAGGCTTCTCTCTGGCACTGTGTTTGATGTTGTATAATGCATTCTGCTGTCTCAGAGCATCAGTGTGTGTGACTGCGCTGGGTTTAATACACACTGATGTTGGTGGACTGCATGTGCTCTGTAAGCAGAACAGTGTTAAGGAGCTTAGTGCTGCCTCACAGAGCTCGGTATAAATACAACAAAAAGAATGCAAGCCTACAGGCTTAAAATTCAGTGTGTGTGTAAGAGAGTCAAAATAACTACAGCGTATGATATATTAGAACCCTAAGCGTACGATATATTAGAGCCCCACTGTAAGATGGTGGACACCTGACCACTCACACCCATACGTGCTTGGTGAACACCCCATTCCAGGTTTATTCCCCACTTTGCTCCTATAATGAGCTCCACTCTTCTGGGAAGGCTTTCCACTAGATTTTGAAAAAAGGCTATGTTGATTTGAGATCATTCAGCTATAAGAGCATTATGAACACAGGCATTGATGTTGGAATGTCGACAAGGCTCCAGTTCCAGTTCATCCCAAAGATGTTCAGTGGAGTTGAGGGTCAGTCAGGGCTCTGTGCAGGACATTAGTTCTTCCACTCCAGTCACCATTTCTCCATAAAGCTGGATCCTTCAGGGGTTTTGCCATGCTGAAACAGGTTTGGGCCTCTTAGTTCCAGTGAAGAGAAACTGTAATGCTGCGGACAAACTGGGACTTTTTATTGCGCAAAATAACCGAACATGGTTATGACCGTAAAAACTCTTGGACACCATCAAGGTAGAAACGCTGGCCTCCCAGGACCTCCTTTAATGGCCCAAACATGAGGAAATAGGTCGGAGCGAAGTCAGGACTGTACGGAGGATGTGGCCAATAACCCCCAGCCGAGTTCCTGTTACGTGCAAGTGGTGGTGGGAATGATTGTGTGTACAGTTCACACAGACAGATGCGTCTCTTATACAAGTCGGTGATAAGTTATTTGTCGGGCTTCTTTAAAATGTTTGCACCTTTTAAATGTTTTACTGCGTCCAAGAGTCTCATCGCCATACTGTACTTGAAGTCTATAAATAACAATCAGTTTTACATCTTCATTCACCAGACATTTCATCAGTCCCGGTTTGACTTGAAAGCCACTTGTACATTCCACTCATTCAGATTATTTTGTAAATCAGCATATTAATACTATTTATTTTTTTATATATTCTTACCCAATCCGTTCTCACAGTCTGAAAACTGCATCAAATGCACTGCTCGATCTAATCCATATGGCCCCATGAGTGTCCTGCAAACACACAGAGAGAGAGAGAGAGAGAGAGAGAGAGAAAGTTCTCTCTTGTTATATTGCAAACAATTCTTTATCAGTTTAGAGTACATTTTCGAAACTCTCCAAACAGTGTCCAACACCCTTCCACACAGGCCCCATGTCAGCTTCCACCAGGAACCAGAAATAAAATGCCATTATATGTGTGATGTCCCTCCATGGACTGATGTCCGGTCCAAAATGTGTTCCTTCCTCAAGCCTAGTGTTCCTGGACCGACTCCAGATCTATTCCCTGTGGCAAGTCCATTCCTGACCAGACTAAAGCGCTCACTCAAGATGAATTATGAATACAGCTTGTCACAAATACATTCACTCAAATCTACAATCCAAAGTGGACCCGATAAACAAATAGTTTAGGAACACGTTGCAAACTGTTACATAAACAACAAGGCACTAATTCCGGAATAGTTTTTGGGTGAAATCTAGAACAAACAAACAAAAAGAACACACAAAGCACGATACTGAATGAAACTAAATATTGTTATAATGCTGTTGATTTTGGGAGAATATTATACCCTAATATCCAGCGTCCGTTTAAATGAAATTACAGTACAAGAGTGCTTGCATACAGTGTTATACCAAGTTGTGTAGAGGTATATTAAAGTGCCCCTATTGTGCCATTTTAAAAATTGATGAAAAAATCAGCTTAATGAGTCTCTTAAAACAGGTTTACATGTATGCAAGGTCAAAAAACACTTTAGTTTTCTCCAAAAATAGATTTAATTTTATCCCATTTCTAAATGATTCATAAACGACTCGTGTGAATCAGTTCGAAGATTCAGTCTGTCTAAACCCCTCCTTTCTGTGAGCCCTCACTGATTGGTCAGATGGCGCGGCCCGCTATGATGGTCTACCGCTACAGCGTGTGTCGGAAAACTAAACTCCCATTACCATAACTGAACAGCAGCTCTGGAGACCCGTCGATACATAGAAAAGATGGCGTCAGTTTTACCGTGTAACGACCAGCTAATTTTATATTAACTGTGGTAACAAAAACCGAGAGGTCTTTTATCTTTGTGTTGCGTTAAAAGGCCGGTGAGCAAAAAGGACAAACACAAACAAGTAGATAAAGAAAACGTGTATTATACAAAACTAAATAAAGTAAAACGAAAAAGGTGCACCACAATCAAACAAAGATATAAACAATATTTACAAACTACATATAATAAACGGTATGTGTGCGTGAACGCGAGTGAGTGAAAAATGTGCAAAGTCCGTGTTTATTGTATGTATGTTATCCAAATATGCCGAGTATGGTTTGGTCTCACTGAGGTTAATGAAGTCCAGGTAGTCGATGATGGAGGGTGAGAAGTCCGGGGAATATGTCCAGTCAAAGATAATCCGGTCCGATAATCTTTCGAAAGAAAATGATCCACAGCAATCTCTTCTTCTCACTTAACACTCGTGAAGTGCGCATGCTCTGTGCCCTTACACTTTGGCATTTTTCCCCTCGGGGCTTGCCGTAGAATCTACGGCAAGAGGCATGCGCCCTTCGCGAGTGTTAAGTCCAGTTTTGGTGAATGGTGGAGAATAAACAGTTAAAAAGGATTTTCGTGTGCTCTCATTTTTTATTGTTTTTTTTTTTTTATTACAAAGTGTTTAAGCGAACCCGGCATGAATGCTCGGTCACATTAACAAGAGTGTGGTAACGTTAATTGTAAGATTAACGGGCAAGTTGTTTGTGATGTAGAACGTGGGCGGACATTATGCAAATATGTTACGGAGTGCCGTGGATCCGTAACAGAGTAAAAATAGAATTGCTAACGACTCGTTTAGGGACTAATTTTTTTAATAGACAAAAACTTAATTTATCGTGCACTGTCAGCATCACAGATAGTGCAGATAGTTTATGTTCACATACATACGCTACATGACACACTGCATGAAATATCATATTAATTAAAATCACAATGTAAAGTTATTTAAACAAATTATAATAAAAATACAAATAAAAAACTATGATATAGTGAGGTAGAAATCTGAAAGACTGCACCTTAAGATGACCTTAATTGTGAAATAATAAGAAAAAATTATATATTGTTTCTCTATGTACATGCACAGTACATGATAATTATATGTACAATTATATGTATTTGATTTATTTTAACTTTAAATTTCAGCAGAGTAAAAATATACAAAATATAGTAGTAAATGCAGGGATGTTAAGCCTTTGTGTGATTCAATTTGTACATGCAGTGTTAAGTACGTTTTCATGTATGAACAAGCAAACAGAAATGCATTTCAAATTACAAAACTGATCCTGTGAATGTCACCACAGTGGATGAGGGTTGAAGTAAGAACACGTCTGAACAACAAAAGACATATTTACACAGTTTTACAATTTCACAGATGTGTATGTATCATTTTTTCGATACCTACACGGCAGTAAAGCATATTTACTTACATTTTTTTGCCTTTTTTTTGCCAAACCCCAAGGCTTACCTACTTTTAATACATGACTTATTTTTTAAATAATCTATAACCTCAAACAAGAGTAATCATTATTTACCTGCTTATGATGACAGCTCCTTTAAACATGACGGAAAACATGGGCATCTCGGATGAATTACTGTGTGTCCTGTGTGCAGGGTAAAGCTCCTCTCCAACATGTTCCAGCCCCTCTAATCCCACACACATACACACATACTGTATATACGTAACACACATGCACACATACTGTACACTTAACACATATACACACAAACACATGCAGTACACACATCATCCTTAAAGGGCACCTACGGTGCTACATGGACTTTTTCAAGCTGTTTGGACTGCATTGTGTGTTAGGAGAGTGTGTACACAACCACTCTACAGTGATAAAGAGCCGCCCAGCGATTTTCTTTTAATTTAATAATATAAGATGCCCCTTCTGAAATCAGCCCGTTTTCAAAAGCCTGTCGGTGTGAAGTCACACCGACAGAGGCCGCTCCTACTACAGTTGATTGACACTGGTGTTTTAGCAAAGACCCGCCCCGAGTGAAAAAAAGAGCCGTCGGCCATTGTTTTTCTACACTGGAGCAAAATGGCGCCTACATGAGTGTGGTTTGCTGTTTGTGGCAGTATTGTGGTGGTCTAGTGGTTAGGATTCGGCGCTTTCATGTGGGAGACCCGGGTTTGATTCCTGCTTAAGGTACATGCTTTTTTTGCACTACATATTTATAAAGTTTTTCTAAAGTTCGTTTAGTAACGAGGCGAGTGCGCTATGCTTCGGTAAGCTCTTCTGACATAAGGAGAGACTCAGTCAAACACACACACACAATGCTTCGCGTGTATGATGTCCTATTCCCGGCATCTATATGACAGTCAGACACACACACACACACACACACACACGTTGTCTGTCAGAAAGGTCTCTGTTTATTAACAGCAAAAGATTGGTATAAATATGTTTGACTAAACCCCTGTGCTATAGACATACAGTGGTGTGAAAAACTATTTGCCCCCCTCCTGATTTCTTATTCTTTTGCATGTTTGTCACACAAAATGTTTCTGATCAACAAACATATTTAACTATTAGTCAAAGATAACACAAATAAACACAAAATGCAGTTGTTAAATGAGGGGTTTTATTATTTAGGGAGAAAAAAAATCCAAACCTACATGGCCCTGTGTGAAAAAGTAATTGCCCCCTGAACCTAATAACTGGTTGGGCCACCCTTAGCAGCAATAACTGCAATCAAGCGTTTGCGATAACTTGCAACGAGTCTTTTACAGCGCTCTGGAGGAATTTTGGCCCACTCATCTTTGCAGAATTGTTGTAATTCAGCTTTATTTGAGGGTTTTCTAGCATGAACCGCCTTTTTAAGGTCATGCCACAACATCTCAATAGGATTCAGGTCAGGACTTTGACTAGGCCACTCCAAAGTCTTCATTTTGTTTTTCTTCAGCCATTCAGAGGTGGATTTGCTGGTGTGTTTTGGGTCACTGTCCTGCTGCAGCACCCAAGATCGCTTCAGCTTGAGTTGACGAACAGATGGCCGGACATTCTCCTTCAGGATTTTTTGGTAGGCAGTAGAATTCATGGTTCCATCTATCACAGCAAGCCTTCCAGGTCCTGAAGCAGCAAAACAACCCCAGACCATCACACTACCACCACCATATTTTACTCTTGGTATGATGTTCTTTTTCTGAAATGCTGTGTTACTTTTACGCCAGATGTAATGGGACACGCACCTTCCAAAAAGTTAAACTTTTGTCTCGTCGGCCCACAAGGTATTTTCCCAAAAGTCTTGGCAATCATTGAGAAGTTTTTTAGCAAAATTGAGACGAGCCTTAATGTTCTTTTTGCTTAAAAGTGGTTTGCGCCTTGGAAATCTGCCATGCAGGCCGTTTTTGCCCAGTCTCTTTCTTATGGTGGAGTCGTGAACACTGACCTTAATTGAGGCAAGTGAGGCCTGCAGTTCTTTAGATGTTGTCCTGGGGTCTTTTGTGGCCTCTCGGATGAGTTGTCTCTGCGCTCTTGGGGTAATTTCGGTCGGCCGGCCACTCCTGGGAAGGTTCACCACTGTTCCATGTTTTGCCATTTGTGGATAATGGCTCTCACTGTGGTTCGCTGGAGTCCCAAAGCTTTAGAAATGGCTTTATAACCTTTACCAGACTGATAGATCTCAATTACTTTTGTTCTCATTTGTTCCTGAATTTCTTTGGATCTTGGCATGATGTCTAGCTTTTGAGGTGCTTTTGGTCTACTTCTCTGTGTCAGGTAGCTCCTATTTAAGTGATTTCTTGATTGAAACAGGTGTGGCAGTAATCAGGCCTGGTGGTGACTACAGAAATTGAACTCAGGTGTGATAAACCACAGTTAAGTTATTTTTTAACAAGGGGGGCAAACACTTTTTCACACAGGGCCATGTAGATTTGGAGATTTTTTTCTCCTTTAATAACGTAAACCTTCATTTAAAAACTGCATTTTGTGTTCAATTATGTTATCTTTGACTAATAGTTAACAGTTTTTGATGAGCAGAAACATTTAAGTGTGACAAACATGCAAAAGAATAAGAAATCAGGAAGGGGGCAAATAGTTTTTCACACCACTGTATGTTACTACAAATTAACCATTGTAAATGTCCTGGTGAGATCCCGAAAAAAAACAATGCTTCGCGTGTATAAGGTCGCGGGTTGAATAGCCGGCATTTCCAAGCGGCAGCCATTAATCCTCCGTGGTCTAGTGGTTAGGATACGGCGCTCTCAGCGCAGCAACTCGAGTTTGATTCCCGGTCTGGGAAGTCAAAAAAGTTTTACAACCAGATTCACATGTAAAATTTTATATATATATATATATATATATATATATATATATAATAAAAATAATAATAATATATATATATATATCCCCTATATTTTGTAAGATTTTTATTATGCCCTCATTTGTACATTGTATATTTGTACAACTATTTTACTAGTTAAATTTATTTTCTTTAGTATTTCTTTTTATTGATATTTATTCCTTACGTATAAGCTTTTATTTTATTTTTAAGGTCACTGGCTGTCGTATAAGCATTTCACTGCATATCATACTGTGTATGACTGTGTATGTGACAAATAAAATTTGAATTTGAATCAAAGGAGAGGAAGATAAGTGGAAGGAGACAGAGAGAGAGAGAGAGAGAGAGAGAGACAGAGTATGGGAAGGTGAGCATGAATGAACAGATGCAAGAGGAGACAGGAAGATAGCAGCAGGGAAGATTTAACACGTTAATATCAGATCTATGAGGAAGAGAGCAAGAGAGTAGAAATAACTCGTTTATATATAAAATAATCCTAACATCAGGTAAAATTATTTTTAACTGTTTTTTAAATATTTTTAACTGTTGTCAAAGCTATACCCCACTTGTATTGTGAAGACACGCCCCACAGAACTGGGGGGCGGGTTCAGTAGAGGTCATTAACATTTAAAGGAGCATGTACTGAAACAGGTTGCTGAGAACAGAGCTACTTTTTACCAGGTAAAAGTAATGTTTTTTTTACACAACAATTGAGAATTTTTAATTAAAGTATATTACAAACTTTTCATTAGGACCCTAAAGAATCATATTAACTTATGCAAAATTGAGTCTGTATGGCTCCTTTAATGTCACCAAGATTTAGCCCAGATTATCATATTATTCAATATGGCAAGAAAAGATTTCCTTTTTAAACAGTAGAGTGTGAGGGCTGACCATCAAATTAGCCTTCCTTATGACAAGAAGACTATGGTCACTCCAATACCCAGGCTTTACCACCATGGTAAGCAGAAAAGCAGCTCAGGAAGCACAACATATAGAGCCATGTGGAGGATGGCTTCCTCTTCTGTCACAGGTTACAGCGGACACTGGCTCGCCAAAACTGGAGAGCTTAAGATTAGAATCTGTTGTTCTTTTCCAAATATGCTGGTTTATTTGTTAAAAGACAGAGTCGGCTCTGCAACTACTTCAGTGCTTGTGTGCCAAAGAGTATCAGATTTTCCAATGCAGTGCAATCCACGCTAATGGTCCTATCCGAGCTGAGATCTTAAATACCTCTAGTACTTGCTTGGTGCAATTTTTTTGGCTTGTAATTTGTTGAATTCTCCATTGGTCTTGGCACTGACTTCAAAGGAGGCAGACGATCTTGGCCCCATTCTACACAAGGCACCAAACTACCTTAGTTTCTACAGTTGGATTTGGTATTTGCCATTCTTCAGTGTTGTTGGGGCTGACTTTGCTTCTTTAGTTATAAGTATGAATAGAGTCTCAGAGGGGTTGATAGGTGGCAGAGCTCCTGGTAGTCCCTGTGATGTGTCATGGTTTGTATACAGTAGGTATTGGTAAAATTCCCAGATTGTCATTGGTCAAATTTGGTCTTCCTGCTCAACCCATTGAAGTGGATTACGACACCTACACAAGTCAGCTTTTGCCTTGCTCCATTATTGTGTTTTCATCCTCTAGTAGACTTCCTGGTTTAGCTACCAATTTCCATAGTTGACCAACTTTGTCTGCCGCTGTTGGGCCTGAGGTCTGGATAATCTGGAAGTCCTGCCTGCACACAGGGTCCAGAAGTTGTGAGCAAGTGACTTTGGTTGAGGTGGTAACTTTTACTTGGCTGGTTTAAGATATCGTTCAAAGATGTAATCTGAATCTGCCTCCTTCCAGACACATACTTTCTGGATTGATTAATTCGCTCAGAACTTGAAACATAGTCCAATAAGCCAAATATATTGTGCCAAATGGTCAGATGTTTGTGGGGATAATGGAAGAGGTTGTTTCCTAGAACCAGATTCTTTAATTTAGCAAAGGACAACAAACACAATCCTTTGTCATTAATCTCCCTGTGACCAATGACTGTCTCCAATCCAGACCTGTCTTTACTAAGATGGGCAGTGAAGTCACCATTCAGAATGACAATCACATTCATGGTAGATCTATAGAGTTCCTACATAGGAAACTGAGGGTGGAATAACCTCAGCTGATACTTAGATTTTAAGGATATGTGTCTTATTGGTGCCATTGATGGTGAGGGGCCAACCGATGGTGAGGGGTCAATTGACTTGATATTAGTTGGAAGGCTATTACTACTGTACAGTGGTGTGAAAAACTATTTGCCCCCCTCCTGATTTCTTATTCTTTTGCATGTTTGTCACACAAAATGTTTCTGATGATCAAACACATTTAACTATTAGTCAAAGATGACACAAGTAAACACAAAATGCAGTTTTTAAATGAGGGGTTTTATTATTTAGGGAGAAAAAAAATCCAAACCTACATGGCCCTGTGTGAAAAAGTAATTGCCCCCTGAACCTAATAACTGGTTGGGCCACCCTTAGCAGCAATAACTGCAATCAAGCGTTTGCGATAACTTGCAACGAGTCTTTTACAGCGCTCTGGAGGAATTTTGGCCCACTCATCTTTGCAGAATTGTTGTAATTCAGCTTTATTTGAGGGTTTTCTAGCATGAACCGCCTTTTTAAGGTCATGCCACAACATCTCAATAGGATTCAGGTCAGGACTTTGACTAGGCCAATCCAAAGTCTTCATTTTGTTTTTCTTCAGCCATTCAGAGGTGGATGTGCTGGTGTGTTTTGGGTCATTGTCCTGTTGCAGCACCCAAGATCGCTTCGGCTTGAGTTGACGAACAGATGAGGATTCAGGATTTTTTGGTAGACAGTAGAATTCATGGTTCCATCTATCACAGCAAGCCTTCCAGGTCCTGAAGCAGCAAAACAACCCCAGACCATCACACTACCACCACCATATTTTAATGTTGGTATGATGTTCTTTTTCTGAAATGCTGTGTTACTTTTACACCAGATGTAACGGGACACGCACCTTCCAAAAAGTTCAACTTTTGTCTTGTTGGTCCACAACGTATTTTCCCAAAAGTCTTGGCAATCATTGAGATGTTTTTTAGCAAAATTGAGACGAGCCTTAATGGTCTTTTTGCTTAAAAGTGGTTTGCGCCTTGGAAATCTGCCATGCAGGCCGTTTTTGCCCAGTCTCTTTCTTATGGTGGAGTCGTGAACACTGACCTTAATTGAGGCAAGTGAGGCCTGCAGTTCTTTAGATGTTGTCCTGGGGTCTTTTGTGGCCTCTCGGATGAGTTGTCTCTGCGCTCTTGGGGTAATTTTGGTCGGCCGGCCACTCCTGGGAAGGTTCACCACTGTTCCATGTTTTTGCCATTTGTGGATAATGGCTCTCACTGTGGTTCGCTGGAGTCCCAAAGCTTTAGAAATGGCTTTATAAACTTTACCAGACTGATAGATCTCAATTACTTTTGTTCTCATTTGTTCCTGAATTTCTTTGGATCTTGGCATGATGTCTAGCTTTTGAGGTGCTTTTGGTCTACTTCTCCGTGTCAGGTAGCTCCTATTTAAGTGATTTCTTGATTGAAACAGGTGTGGCAGTAATCAGGCCTGGGGGTGACTACAGAAATTGAACTCAGGTGTGATAAACCACAGTTTAGTTATTTTTTAACAAGGGGGGCAATCACTTTTTCACACAGGGCCATGTAGATTTGGAGTTTTTTTTCTCCCTTAATAACGTAAACCTTCATTTAAAAACTGCATTTTGTGTTCAATTATGTTATCTTTGACTAATAGTTAACGGTTTTTGATGAGCAGAAACATTTAAGTGTGAGAAACATGCAAAAGAATAAGAAATCAGGAAGGGGGCAAATAGTTTTTCACACCACTGTATGTCTACCATAAATCTGATGCTCTCTTCTTTCTTGTTCTTCTTCTTCTATGTTCTTGCCAGATCCAGTGAGTCTTAGTATGAAGTAACATCATCAACATTTCTGGTTTCCACATATCTGCTCAAATTTCTGCTATCATGGTAATCATTTAAGGTGGTGCCCGTGCGTCCCCTGCCCCTGATGCGGTAACATGATCAATTCCAATTGGCCTAAATATGACAGCAATCAAGAGTTTGAACTGACCCAGATAAAAACAACTTTCCTACATCAGCTTTTGCGTTTATTAAATGTTGGCAAAAAATCTATGTAGTTTTACAGTACCTAGGGTTGTTCCGATTCCGATACTGGTATTGGAAATGCTACCGATACCACAAAAAAATCTGGCATCGGAATCGGCGAGTATTTGAGTCCACGTACCGATCCGATACCATTTTCCTAAACATAACCTACAGTATTTATGTCCGCTAGCTTTGCTAGTTTAGCTTACTTACAGAGTGTCACGGCGTGCGTCTGTGATGGGCGTGCGCCCAAATTGATATCCACCTCGCTCACTCCTCGCTCACTAGTTAGGCGGCCTCCCCCCCCTTTAGGTATGTGAAGAAGCAGGGCCACAGAATCAGGCAACGGCCCATGAGCTATGGCCGCTAATGATCCCGGCGCTATAAAACACAGCGGGGAGTGTAGCTCGGGGTCTGACTGTTGGGAAGCTGAACTTTGCAACGCGGTGGATTTTATGAGAGACAGTGGCACAAGAGCGGGGCAATGTGATGCGCCCCAGAGACTTTAAAAAGGGGGGCGCCTTTGATCTCCGCGAGAGGAGCGCATGAACAAGCTGCGCGAGCTCCCGCGGCACCTTCACTTCCGCGTAGAGCCCGCCTTCGCATCCCTGCCGCCGAAGTGGAAAAGGCCGCAGAGAGCCTTTAACCCTTTCCTTACCCATTTTTCTAAATAAATTACCCTTTTTCCTGTAAGACCTCGCCTCATGTCCATGTTTCATGGTGTCGCCCGTGCACTTAGGGTCGAACCCGTTACACAGGGCTAGAAAAAGAAATGCTATATATATATATATATATATATATATATACACACATCGGATCAGTACTCGGTATCGGCCGATACCCTGAGCCCAAGTATCGGAATCGGTATCGGGAGGGGAAAATTGTATCGGAACATCTCTAATTTTATCTACATTGACTCTGAGGTTAAAATGACTTTTACTCTTGTTTGACTTTACCCATTTACACACATCATTTACACAAGTAATGATTTATTTTGAGTCAAGGCTACCTCCAAAGTAGTTTTACTTTGTCATTTGTGGTTTGCTAATTAGTGATCTAAAATCAAATCTAGATTTACAGGACAGGAGACAACACAAATTTTCTTTTCTTCCTCCTGCCATGGCAACTGTCCACTACATCAGAATTTTAATCACTGAATCTGCACAGCGGGTGATTATAAGATTATAGGATTAAAATCCAGCCTGCGTTGAGGAGATGCTTCATGCTCTCTCTCTCTCTCTCTCATCACATGTTAACATATCCAGAATGAAATCATGAGTGTATGATGGACATAACCAGAAGATGTCTGTCATTGGATCCCAGTTTACACTACTGATGACGATCTGATTTGTTGTGGTTTGACAGAAATGCTTCTAAAACACACAGGAACAAATGTCTGAAAGCTTGGATGACAAAGAGTAAAGAGTAAGTAATAGTAGTTAAAATTTACCATCATGTCAGTAACTGTTAATCTTGTCTTATGTCTCCTTATCTACACTTTATGGAATATTCTTTCAACCTTCCAGATGGTTAAGAATGAAAGATAAACCAGGTATGAATATGTGGTGTTTTGATGCTGAGTCCTGCCCTCTATATGCAGGTAGAGGAACTGATTACTGATCCATCTGTTTCAGCTCACTTTTAGAGGGATGCGTCTCGGTATCTACAAGCTTTCTCTAAAGGCCTAGAAGACTTTACAGAATTCCCATCAGCCACTGTGGCATGGATTAAATCAAAAGAGTTGTTGTGTTTATCTACTTTAGCATTTTAATGGGGAGAAAAAGACATTTCCAGCTTTTTGTTCTTACTGGTTAGCACTATCGCCTTGCACCTCCAGGGTCCGGGTTCGGTTCCTGCCTCTGTGTGCATGGAGTTTGCATGTTCTCCGGGTACTCCGGTTTCCTCCCACAGTCCAAAGATATGCAGGTTAGGCTAATTGGCGTTCCTAAATTGCCCGTAGTGTGTGAGTGTGTGTATGTGTGTGTGCCCTGCGATGGATTGGCACCCTGTCCAGGGTGTACCCCGCCTAGTGCCCGAAGTCTCCTGGGATAGGCTCCAGGTCCCCCGCGACCCTGAACACAGGATTAAGCGGTATAGAAGATGAATGAATGAATGAATAAACTTAATGTTCTCATGCTATTCAGGTTCTCAGGAGGCCTTATCTATAGAAAGTATATAGGATGTGTTTCTGTGAATATTTTTATGCTGAAAGATTCTATGTAGAGCTTTACAACAAAATTCTTTCTATATTATGTTCTTTTCAGAAACACAAGAAGGGATCTTTAAGGATGTATACCTTGTTCTACGTAGAACCCTTCAACAGAATTATTTCCATACAAGAACCTCATGGACTTTTTTTTTATTACAGAAAGAACAAATTCATGTAGGTCTATACAAAACAACCTAGAACCTTTTAGAAAACTGAGAACCCTTCAATAAACCTATTAGTCATTTTTTTGTGATCAACATGTGTGTTTAGAACGTATACATCCTTAAGTTTCCGTGTAGAACCCTTACTTATACACAGATCCCTATTCTAGAAGTTGAATATATGTTTCCAGTGTTGAGTACATTATGGTTCATTATGTGGAACCCAAGAAATCCTTACTTACACAAAGAATACATTTTCCAAGTTGTACTATATTACTAATGATTCTATGCTGAGTTCTAAAAATTCTTTACTTATACATAGAACCCTATTTGCACAAATGGATAGCGGTGATATGTACATTCTTTTCTAGGGTTCTACAAAGAACCTTTTTAAGAAACTAAGAAAGATTACTAATACTCAGAAACCTATACTTGGAGGGGAATTGGTGTCTCCAGTGATGTCTAATTGTTCTATACAGAACCCTAGAAAGAAACTAATCAACCTTATTTATACACAGGTCCCTATTGTGGATGTGTAATATTCTAATGTTTCCAGTGATGTCAACATGTGTACTGGTTCTGTATAGAAGCATAACACCTTCCAGGAAACTAAGTAGCCTTATTCATAGAGGGGGGGAACCCTATTCTTAGAGTATTAGAGCAATATAAGTTCCCAGTGATGTGTACATGATATGAAAATGCCACTTTTTGCAAAAATCCCAGCATGAATGTTAAAAAGTATTTTCAAACCTGCCAATGAAAATTCCTGTCCTCTTACCAGTAGATGAGGGACAGTCCATCGAAATGCTCCAGCTCGGTTTTCTTCAGACAGGACATCACCTCTGCGTGCAACACCTCGATCCCTGGGATACGGAGCCCGAGAGAAGACGTTCAGCAGATCACTGCGCCTCTTCCTGAGAGCTGCACTCCTTCAGCTTCAGGTCAGTATTGCAGAAACACAAGCCCTAGTGAGGAGGAGGACTGAGGTGACCCCGAGACTCACACACGTGGGGCTTTAATTCTGATCCCTGTGTTCAAATCCGCCTGCAGTGCTACCTGTCACACACAGAGGACGCTGTGCGCACACACGTACTCTCAAACATACCACTAAATAAAGAAATGTATGGAAATTACTACCCTCAGGGACGTTTCTGGGGATGATTATATGCTCAAAGGTTCTAAGGTTCTCTGTTGTTTTAAGGTTCTTTAAGGTTCTACTAGAACCCTTTAACAGAAATGATTCCATAATAGAACATTTTAGGAACTTAAGA